>JBAMJV010007965.1:0-65468 GCA_037951105.1 Echinarachnius parma | reverse complement strand
ATACGAACTGGGCTTGAAGCCACTCGCGATTAGGAGAGTTTTTGTGCTTGAAAATGTACGTTTAAGAGTTCATGTCAACAAAAATTTAACAGCTTGAGACTCACAAAACTCCAATTTAAGCGAACAGTTATTAAATATTTTGTTTCAAGGCGAATTGATTGAAAATAGACACAAATCGACTGTCGAGTGGGTTCGAGTGCGGAGGATATCACGTGACAAAATCTTGGCGACGAGGAAAAAAACCCACCAGAAGTATGACCTTTCAAAATCAAATTATCTCCACAAATACTTTATTTCACGTAACTAAATTTACACATGATGCCCGTGAAGACCGTTTCTTCCCATTTTATTACTTTTTATTTAGAAAAAATATTAAAATGTCGAAAATTAACAAAAACTAGACATGTTATTCGTCATTTTGACGAATAAGGTGATACGCATGACCTTTGACCTTCACCGACTTCCCCCTCCCTCGAATAATCTTCACTGACACCCCCCTCGAAAAATCTTCACCGACACCCCCCCCCCCCCCGACAAATCTCATCGACGCCCACCCCTGGAAAATTCTTCATTAACAACCCCTCACACCGGCACCCCTTGACAATTTTGGTTGACGAAATAACCCGCCCCCCGCCCCTTTGAAAAAATCGCCACTATCTATCATCATCACAAGTATCCGTCGTCTAGTGATTATATATGTTCCAGACACTTTGAATAACTATATCATTTACCACACAATCAAGATGCACAATTACTACTAACAGTGAAGTTTATGTATAACACAAAGTAATATCCTTTCATGGGCCTGAACGATAAGACTACACCCTGTCACCATCAAGACCTATCATGCATGCTTATAAAGAATTATTAAACATTAAACATTATTAAACAGTTATCACAAAAACTCCTTATAATAATCAAGTATCAAATAATGTATTTCATATTTAAACAAAAAATATTAACTTTATAAATAAATATCAAATTACTAAACTAAATCTCAAAACTGACAATGCACTTTAAATCCTAGCGTCAAAATGGCTACTCGAATCTACAACATGTTGCGAAGTGACCGAACTAAAATAACAATTCCTGAATCCCTGGTGTACTGAGGGATGATAGATAGGGGAAAAAACTATCAAAAATATTCTTAAAGGGATAATTGAGTTTTAGTCAAACTAAATTGTATTAATCAAAACCTGCACCATTACAATACAACCTAACAGTTATAACTCAACCATGGTTGACATGTATAGAAAATAACAAACGACAAAGTAAAGACCCGGTTATCATTTTTTTTTTTAATAGCTGTTACAACTCAAGAGGGTGCTTTCTAAGAAAGCAACATTGTGCATGTGATGTTTTGTGAAAATAGTGATTAGATAAAGATAGTATCAACTATTTAAAACCTCTTTTTATTTTCTTTTTAAAGAAGTGTATATGCATGTTAAGTATTTTAAAAAAAATCAAGATATCGATTGGCTAGACGATATAAATAAAATATTTTTGAATGAAATTTTACAATTATGAGAACATTTGAAAGGGAATGATTCTCATTTTACATGTTTTATTCAAGGAACTTTCTAATTGAATAGAACCAACCAATTTTGTGTCATGGGCATTTCGGGAAGTACCAATACTCAAGTGTACCTTTAAACCATGCAATCGTACAAAGTTATTCTTTTGGGAGGGTTTCTCAGAGAAGCGAATACATCATTTTCCACATACACAATTACCAGTCTTCCTAGTTATTTTATATTCCAGACAATTTGAATTACTATTCTAAGGTCAGCTATGTATTGTGTACGTTTCGTCGATGTACAATACAATATGATATACTAAATGGGTCTGATCCATAAGACTACACTTTTTCAACCATTTCGTGAATGAGACAGACTGCAGATATACGTTTGTTTATCTCAATTTTAGTTTCGGTAAGGGGCGATTGGAATAACTAACACCCTTTTCATACACACGGGCTTTATGCTTTGGCTGGTTCCACAAATTTATACAATCATAAGTATAGGAGAACACACAGACAAATAAGTATTAGGTCCCGTTCACATCGAACATTCAAAGTTAATCTTCACTGTTCACAGCAGTACCTCATGCTAAATCTTTATGCAACAGTATACTCACTTATAATATACATGTATTAATTCACAACTTGTGTCTCTCTTTTACATTGATCAACCAGTATATAATTATTACTTAGATAATTACCATAAACAATACAAAGATTATTCTCAATATTCAGCAAGTTATACAACTATAACTAGTATAATCTCTCTCAAACTCTTCCCTCATAATTCCACTAGTTTCCATCTCATCATTATAAATATATACTTTAACATGACTACCTTAACATTATAAATGCGATGTAACTTCAATTATCCATGTAAGATAGAAATTATATTGTCTTACCTGTAAATAACGTGTTGATCAGAGAAGAGACAACAACTTTCCAGGCACAATACTTGATCCCCACTTCGTGTGTAGGAAGAGAGGGCCGTGTTATCGCGGTATATACTTCAGTTCGTAGGGATCGAATTACGTTGATACAGTCGAGTCAAAATCACCTTTCTCCATTATTGCAGCGCTAATAGGGATTACTACACGCAAACGCTAGGGTTGAGAGATTATTTTGACCGTTACTGAAAGAGGTGGGCGTTATATGAAATTGTATGACGTAGTAATAGGGGCGAAGCCACTTACTTTGGGGAGGGCGGCTTAGTCACGTTAATTAGCAAGGCATTATATGCATCAATTTGATGTGCCCTGTTTGGAGAACCAATTACTGTTTCAAATATCTAATTAAAAACACCATAAGTACGAAACAAAAGAAATATAACGGCTTACTCGGAATATCTTGAAATATTTGTATGCTAAATTGCAATAAAGGAAAAACAAATGTTGCCATTATTTGTGCAAAATAATAGGAACATATTATTTTTCCTCCAGATCTCCGCTACAACATATCAAAATTGTAGACGTATTCGAGCAGAATCGAAGGAGATAGAAACACAACTGCACCTTCCAAACATAATACAAAATTTATGAAATCAATCAAAATTAAATTTTCGCTTTTCATGGCAATTTGATGACGTCATGATGTCCGATTGGCAAATTTTGAATATCACACCATACCTACAACTGGCTTGGTACGAACAGTCACGTCACGTTCACGTCACGTCACGTGAAGGTTCTGTACCTTTTGTGAAACAGGTCACCCAAATCTACGAAGTGTTGGGTCAGTGTTGTATGACTCGAGGCCGGTCTTGGTCTCGAGTCCGGACTCGAGGCCGGCAATTGCCGGCCTCGGCCTCGGACTCGGACTCGGGGACTCCGGACTCGGCCTCGGACTCGGACTCGAAGGTCGTGGACTCGATGACTCGGGCCGAGTCCAGCTCGAGACCGGCCAATTTCCGTATATTTTGTATATTTGTATATTGGCTATTCTGTGCTATAATTCTTGCAAGAAACAAGCCAAATATTATCCAATCCACCAAGCGATTGTTGCTTGAAAAAAGAGATCGCGAATGAACTGACAGCCGACAAGAAAGTGAGCAAAAAATCACCTTTGTGGGAAACAAATGGACACGCAGGTGACAAATCCATAACAAATAGCCCAAGCTTATATTTGATAGGTATGCTTTCATTTTATACTGTCTTGTTTATGAATTGACACCGCGATTCTGAACATGTTCGGCTATCAAACACCCGGGGGGGGGGGGGGGGGTACTCACGTATATTGGGTATACGGGGATGACTTTTTCAAAAAAGATCCTTAGACATGGATCCCCTTTTCATAAAAAAATCCTTAGACATGGATCCCCTTTTCATAAAAAATCCTTAGACATGGGTCCTATTAAAAAAATAAACCCTTAGACATGGGTCCCTTTTTCATTTATTCCTTTCCCTCTTTTCTCCCTCATTTTCTCCGGGATTTTGGGATTTTCCGCTGTGAAATTGTTAAAATGTTCAAGCTTCGCTCGCTCGCATACATAATATTTCACAACGTCGGGCAGGGGTGTCGATCCTGGGGGGGGGGGGGGGGGGGGGGCCAGGGGGGGCGGTCGCCCCCCCCCCCCCCCCAATGAAAATATTGGGGGGGGCGAACATATCATTTCGCCCCCCCAATAATTCCGAAAATGAGGAAGAAAAAAATCGAGTGATATAATGCCAAAGAGGGGAAAGACACATTTATAAATAATTAATCTTCAAAATAGCCGTTTTTTAGTTTGAAAAAGACTGTAAATCTCTTTTTTTGCCGCGCGCTCGCGCGCATACAGTTTCTCATATTGCAAGTTTCATTTGGGTTGCGGGAACTCACCTTTTGAAACGTGTTGGGCAGCGTAATTTCTCAAACGCACACCTCAACGAAGTTTATTAAACCCTCATCACGTCACAGAAAATAAAATAATCTCGGTACATATGCGCTGAACGCAAATCAAATTAGAATATCATGTCCCCCCACATTTGAAAAGAGCAGATTGTCCCCTCCCTTTGTCATTATATATGTTTGGTTCCATACCTATATACTTCATATTACGTGAAATTCTGTCTCAGGTGTGCACCAAATCGCACAATTTCACGCCCAAAAATGCAAAAGCTCCCTACTGTGGGAGGGGACACCCCCTCCCACACCCTCCCCCGCTCGGTCGCTTCGCTTCCTCGCAATGTCTCCCCTACACTTTTGAGAAATTGTTGACGCCCTTGCTTAGTTTCATGGGAGCCCAATGCCCTAGACTATATCGATGGCTCTATAGTATACATGATCACGTGGATCCATCTCATGCAAGGCTCAGTCTTTTCTCGCTATGCCTTTAAAAATACGTTATGAGTAGGTTCACTATTTTATACAACACCCATGCTAGGAGCAAATGTCTGAAATCTAAAAGCTTCCGGGGCTCCGCCCCCTGGACCCCCATTATTGTCCCCAAATGTGGGTTCCCCCCAAGTCAGGTCGTCGAGCCATCAAGACACTTTCAATGACCGCATAATCAAAACTTCCGGGCATGCCAATGTGGGTTTTTTAGCTCTCTCAGTGGTCACTCTGGAAATTTTTTTCAAATTTCGCCCCCCCCCCAATCTCAAAAACGGATAGACACCCCTGACGTCGGGTGATTATATTACCCTCATAACGCAATAATAAGTAAAAAACGAATATACCCATACAATAATTGAAACAAATCTACTGGCCCAAAAGGGCCAGTTAAAAAAACGTGAGTGTGGAGCCCTGAATGAGTGCATATTATGTGACACATATCTAGGGTTAATCACTTGATTGAGTGATAGATCAATTGCCTTTGGAAAAGAAAATGAATCAATGTAAAAATAATTAATAAAAAAAAAAAAGACTCGGACTCGGACTCGGACTCGGATGGTCTGGACTCGGACTCGGACTCGGACTCGGATGGTCTGGACTCGGTCTCGGTCTCGGACTCGGACAGTCTGGACTCGGACTCGGTCTCGGACTCGGATTGGGTGGACTCGGATACAACACTGTGTTGGGTTACGTGACCCAACAGTTTGTAGATATACTATATGCAATTCATGAAAGCTCACGTAAATTGGCGCTTGCGTAAAGCAAATTAATGTAAATTGTCGTTGAGAAGAGACTAATTCTCGGTAAATTTAATCGTGAACGAACCCGTCCTACCTATACCTGTAAATACCAATAATAGGCGTACACAGGCCTGGGGGCAGGGGGATGGACACCCACCTACCCCCATCCCCACCCCCTTACATAATTCAAGAAATGTCTTGGTCTCGGCCTCGAAATTTGTGACCGGTCCTGGTCTCGTCCTCGGCTGCGGTCATTTTCTACGGACACCCCCTACCCACACTCCCCCCGCTTACTTCAATTTGTCTGACGAAATATCCCCCCCCCCCCCCCAACACCCACCCCTTGAAAAAATCCTGGGTACGCCACTGCCTACAAGTAGCTAGTTCGAATGTCAAATACATTAATTGATTTATTTAATATTGATTAGTTGGTGTGATTGTTTCATTATAATGATTGACTGATTAATTGATAGTTTATTATAGATTGACTCGATTCAATAACCATAAATAAACACTATTAATCAAATCATTGCTTTATTACTTTTAAACTCATTGATCACTGCAACTCACTCACTCACTCACTCACTCACTCACTTTCACAGGCCTGCGCGCACATACAACGCCGTTAAGGGCCAGTACGCTCAGACGTCGAGCACGGGAACTTCAGGCGTATGCGAACTGAATTGTCCGCTGCGTGTAGCAATTCAGCTGGAAATCAACATTTGCCAAAATCCACGCACGACACGTCTTTAGAAATACTCCAATAACAAGACAAATAATGCAAGTGGTATGGTTGTACATTACCTAAATGACAGAACTGCATATTATCGTCTCAGATTACTCTGAATTATGCACGTACATATTATAAACATAATGATTGAAAAGATTTGATAAGGGGGTATCGGCATTTTCGTCGACATTTTTAAATCTCTTTGTGCGTGTATGTCTAGTCTTAGTAACAAGCGTTTGCAATTTAAAAAAATCTTGATTAAACGCTCACGTCACGATTTGGTTAACGCGACACTTCGAGTTTTACCGGCATGGAAAACGCATGGAAAACGACAAATTGTTGGGTCACTTTACCCTACACTTCGTAGATTTGGGTGACCTGTTTCACAAAAGGTACAGAACCGTTCACGTGACGTTAACGTGAACGTGACGTGACTGTTCGTACCAAGCCCCTACAACTCATACTCTATCACGAAAACATAACGACCAAAATACTGAACATGGATTTTCAAATTTATGATCAATTGAACAGGGCATGTTTTTACCACATTTTCACATATTTTACATATGGCAGCACGCGCGGATTTCATGTGTAGCACGCGCGCATCGGCACATTTCCGGTCGGAAAGAGATAGTAATTGTTCAGAATCGTCCCAGCTACAAGATATCAAAACTTGGGACAGATTCAAGCAGAATTGACCGAGATATCGGAATCCAAACACGATATATACATAATCGCAAATGATAAAATCGTTGAAAACTGCTAATGTTAACTTCTCATGGTCATATGATTACATAATGAGGTTTGGTTGGCAATAAGGATGCATGACGTTGTATCTACAACTCATTCGTCTGCAAGGAAAAATATTTTTAACAAAATTGCCCGTGGATTTTAAAAATTATTATCAATTAAAAAAGGGCATATTTTGTACATATTTTGTGCATAGCAGCACTCGCGGATTTTAAAGTTTTACGCCCTCCTGTTCGAGCGTTTTTGGTCGAGGAGATCTGGGAACTGTTTTAATTTATCAGAGAAAGTATTGGGAACAGTTTCCAAAAAAAAAACGGCCATTTTTTTGTTCCGTGCGCGCGCGCAAACGCGCACCCGCGCAAAATTTTGAAATGCTCGGAATGACCTGAAACGTATGGAAAATTGGTTCGCCGGTTGATTTGAGAATTTTTCAAGTATTTTTACCCTTTGACGCGCGCGTACGCGTCCGTCGTTGTCCGTACGACCTTGGGTGCGACATTTTTATATAGCCCTTGAACTTAGCTTGCCATGTACAGAATTTGGTGAAAATATACCATTACGTAAGAAAGATATGGGCTGTTGAAATATTTCACAAAATGGCGTCTCCATGACGTCACAGGGTAGTACCGTCATAATCATTACCCAGGTGCACAATTTCGGACCAAGGTCTATTATGTTCACCAGGTTTCATTATCATATCCCCAGCCAAATTTTACAGACACGAGACACAAAAAACGTACAAAGAAAAAAAATAAAAATAATTGTGTTTCCACAATTGCGGTATATTTAGAGATCGTAATGACCGCGGGAAATATAGACGGATCGTGATAGCGTTATCAAAATGATGTCGAATGAAATCTGAATGACCGCGGGAAATGACGACGGATCGTGGTAGCGTTATCAAATGATGTCGCATGATAATTTGATATGTTATGAACAAGATCTTATCGAGATCGAGCCTTGTAACATGACACGAATTATATACACAAAGCCAGAGATGATCGTGAAGTATTGTGCGATTGTGGAAACACCCCGCTGAGTAATAACAATAGGTGATACGCTATACGTATCACCTAATAAAGGGGTCGAGTTGTCCGAAGTCAGACCGGACCCCTACCAACTCGGGTTGGCCGAGTATGTAAGGGTCGTTGGCCGAGTTGGTAAGGGTCGAGTTATCCGTTGGCCGAGTTGTCCTGGATTCTTGTACGTGTATCGCGTTCAATGGAATATAACGATCTGCCCTCGTTTGCAACGTGGTGAAGAGTCAGGTCTGCAGTCAACAGGCCTCTCGCTCGCCGTGTAATGAGCTATATGAAGGCCTTTTATTCAGGATCTCGTTTGCACACGGCACCCAGAATTGTAGTTTTAGCGAGCCAGCATATAGCTAGCTACGAGCTCTACTTAATCACGTGATCACTCCAATGACGTAGTTTATCATGGAAGCATGCAGGGGCATCCCCATTACATGTGGGTACCTATACAGGTACCCACATCCCCACCTACATCAAAACGTAAGGTAGGGTTTCTCCCCGTTCATTCATTCCACTTATGACATGACATTTGTAATCTATAAGGTGAAATTAAATCATTGAAAGATGTGTTTTTGATACTTGCCCACTTTTCTTGCTATGAATCAGCCAATATTTCACGTTCATTTGCCATGCAGTCGCGTCGAGCGCTGATCATCGCACACGCTTGCGACGGAAGTACCGTGAAAAGTGTGTTGCTGAAATGACCTTTCGTTAGGTAGTCTTCGTCCAGCCATGAATTGATACGTTGTAAATTACTTACGCACATTATTGTATGCCTGTCAAATCGGAAATAAAGTGTGTGCCACTGAGTGCGCTTGAGATGAAACTACCGTATTTTGCTTGCGAATTGTTGTTTTTCAAACTTTTAAAGAATATGGATTTAAAAATTGTAACGACTGATTTTTGAATAGAATTAAATAAAATACGATGGAATATATTTATTTGTTATGAAAAAACGTACACACATTAAATTAAATTATACATTTTTACTTTGCAGTTTTAACAGTTGATGATGAGCCTTGCTTCCGACCAAAACAAGTTCGTATGATTGATGACGTAATACAATTTGCGCTAGCTACACGGTGAACGCCATTATTACGTGTGCGGTGATGCTGGATTGACGTGCAGTTCAGGACCAACGAACAAAATTGTAGCCCATTTCAATTTAGCTAGGGGCAACGTGACGCCTCCAAATGGAGGATTTTAAACCTGTCATCTAGCACGATCTGCAAAGTTAGGTGAGAAAATAAAAAAACACACAGTGATTAATTTAACGTCATATACAGTCCTACAAAAAAAAAACGGGGGTTAGTGAAGTCACTACTGCTATACGGCAGTTAGATCGACAAATCTATCGCTTTCATGGCCTTTTTTACATTATTATTGTTATTTTCACTGTCGGCATTCTAGCGATAGACGCAATCTATACACTGTGCCTTGCGCAGTAAGAACACCGTAACTCGAGAGTAAAAGTTAGTTACGGAAAATGATTTTTTTGTTCATATAAAACACCACATTCTCACACTTTGAGCGACATTTGTAGCCCTATCATTACATTTAGGGCTGCTATAATATTTTCACTCACCGATCTCGTGTGTCGCTATACATGTCATTCTATAATTACGGCGAATTGTGAGATTTTCCACAATTTTCCATGCCTCTTCTTCGGTCTTTCGCGGTACTTTTTGTTCAAACTGCAAAAAAAAAATATATAACGTGCATCCGTATACGCGAACACTTTTTCAGAAACTTAGGCAGCTAGGTACGGTACAGCGCGCGCGCCGCAAAGCTGCTATAACTTGGCGCGCTCAAGTTCTGTATAGCAGCTTTGCGGCGCGCGCGCTGTACCGTACCTAGCTGCCTAAGTTTCTGAAAAAGTGTTCGCGCATACGGATGCACGTTATATATTTTTTTGTTTGCAGTTTGAACAAAAAGTACCGCGAAAGACCGAAGAAGAGGCATGGAAAATTGTGGAAAATCTCACAATTCGCCGTAATTATAGAATGACATGTATAGCGACACACGAGATCGGTGAGTGAAAATATTATAGCAAGCCTAAATGTATTGATAGGGCTACAAATGTCGCTCAAAGTGTGAGAATGTGGTGTTTTATATGAACAAAAAAATCATTTTCCGTAACTAACTTTTACTCTCGAGTTACGGTGTTCTTACTGCGCAAGGCACAGTGTATAGATTGCGTCTATCGCTAGAATGCCGACAGTGAAAATAACAATAATAATGTAAAAAAAGGCCAAGAAAGCGATAGATTTGTCGATCTATACGGCAGTGTGACTTTTGGGCATACTTGGGCATACTTGGCCATACAGTTTCCCATTCGCTAGTGTACATCGCAACGCAGGCGTGTGCAGGGGTAAGTGTATTCTTCAGATTCTGCTCTTTATTTTGATATATAATACGATATATTTGCGATTTGTTTGTGCTTTTGATTGTGATTGGTAACTAGGGCCCTATTTCAATGAATACTGAGGCTAATTTTCGCAGTGGTATTTCATTTTTTGGCTCCTGACCCGATTAAAAATCGTTTCAAAATTGTTTTTGTGTGCCGACAAAAAAGACATTCGAAAGAATATCGTATCTGAAAATCTTCGAGACGCAAAAATTATGTCTCATACTTTTTAATCTTTCAAAATGGACAAAATTACGAGAAAATTAGCGTTTCACCGGAAGTTCACATTGTCACAGCCATGAGCAGTGCAGCCATGTCGCGAAAATTACGCATTTCACCGAGCAAAATGTTTTGCGAATAAAGCTATACCCATTAGCCCGTTTTTGTGCTGGTTACTACTAGTATGCCATCGGGTCCTATTACCGGATACCATTTCTTTACGCCATGAAAACGATCAACATGAAGAACAGAGATATGAATAAAACACAAATAAGTGATCTATATATTCTCAAGATAAAGAATTGATAACTTATTTCGTAGAAAAAAGCGGCAAACTTACGCAAATTGAACTTTTACGGCACCCTTTCAAGAAAGCAGAATTTTTTGTAGCGCACAAACCGGGTTGTATTAACCGGACGCACCAAACGTGAATGTTTTGCATGGGAATGTCATTGACATGCGCGCTGCCACTGGTGCGCGGCAAAACGCGCGTATAACGCCTCAGGGCGCTTATTTTCTTCGGGAAATGGTGGAAAATGTTTGCTAAACATCCATTTATTATCCTCCGTTAATGCCGACTTTCAAATTCAACTTTCAAAATTCGAACGTTTTTCCTATTGGAATTTGCATGTACGGTAATACAACCCGTTCGGTATTGCAACCCCTTGCTACTACTAGTCTACTGTCGGCTCAGTCTCGGACAACAGCACAAATTCAATGAAATATGATCATAAATGTCAGTTTATCATTTGTTTACGGTTCAGTTACTACTATTGAAGTACTAGTTCGTGTTGAGCGAACTTGAGAATATACTTTTAATGGGATTTTTTTAACTTATAAGACAAAGCTCTCTTTTCTGTTTTTTGTTGTTGTCTGGCCGTCTGTGCCTGTGCCACTGTGACTGTGTGTGAGTCACTGAGTGTGATTGTGAAAATATACATGAAATATAACTCACTGTCTCTGGAGTCTGAAGTGAAAGTTGGAGCTGAAACCGTTAAATACTGAATCATTTTATTTTGCTTTCGTATTTTCAAAACGTGGGCACGTCTTCAACAAAGAGATGCCAAATTTTGTATTAAAACTAAAAGTACAAATGAAAAAATAATCATGATAAAAAAATGTAATGGAAGTAATTGCAACACAAAGTCAAAGGATCTTCCAAATCGCAAATTCAACCTTTCAAAATATATATTGGATTGCAATGGTGTAAAGTAAACTAATGAAAAGAGGCTCCCAGGCATAACGGCAACGGGTGAATGTGATGACAATTATATTGGCTTGGGCCTTCCTAATCCTATGTATGTAGATGATGTACTGACTGTTTAAGTGTTATCACCTGCCATCTCATCTGGACTTAAAATGTACGGAACCTACATGTACATTGAATCAAGCAAAATTTAGAAAATTAATTTTAGATCACATGACTCGTGAGTGTATTCATATTCACAGCCATTATTTTAAATGTAGGGGAAATTACAATGTACAAATGTACACGTATATTTGGTAACCTTGGTTACTCAGTCCATGCAATTCTCAATATTTAATTATTTATCCCTGCATTTTCTTTTGTCTCATTAGGTCGATCCCACCTGCATCTTCATCTCCACATCCACATGATAGCGATTATGGTATAATTGTTATCGGAGATTCAATCGTTCGTCATTGTCAAGTCCATCTTCCGAATCTTTCTTCTTTGACCCTGTGTTTTCCGGGAGCAACAGTATCTAGTCTGCGAACCTCATTCATCAAATATTTTGGAAACTCGTATAACTTTTGTACACAATTTGTCATTGTTCACGTAGGAACTAATAACTTGGAATCCAGTTGCTGGGCAAAAGATAAAAGCGATTTTATTAATTTATACGAGAGTGTGAAGGAACGTTTTCGCTCTGCTACTATTGTTTTTTCATCTATATTACCGCGTTGGGACAACGATCTTCTATACATTCATAGCATTTCTTACAATCAAAATTTATCAAGTCTTTCGGAGAAGTTGTATAATTGCTTATTTTGACATAAGCTGCGAATATGTAGACGATCAAGAATATTTTTGTTTAGATGGACTTCATTTACTTATTGAAGGTGTGCAGCTCTTTGCTTCTTTATTGGAATCCTTTATACATGTATGTACTGAAACTCTTCAAAGAAAATCAAAAATAGTCAATCACCGAATACCCTTGGAACTCAAGAAGTTGTATACCCCACGAAAGAACAAAATCAAACTATCTCCTTGGAAAGCAACAGATTTGGACAGTTATATAAACACAAGAGAAGAGAGAAGGCGACAGCAAAGAAGAACACAAAGGAGGTGGAAACTTGGAGTTGTCGTCTTTGATGATGGTTTTCGCACTCCGGTGAATGTTTTTCAACCGCCAGCTAAGGAAGCTTTGCCCCCCAATAGACATATCCCCCAGTACGTTACCACAGCGCTGATCCCCTATGTGGCAACAGATGGAGAGACGAAGAGACGACGAGACGCTCATGTACCTCTACCAGGAGTGAGGAGCAAGTATGTGCAACGGAGGTGCAAGAGAAAGGCTGCTTGGTGTAAGAAGAAGAAAAAGAAAAAGGTTGGTTTTAATCAGAGGCCTATATAAAATAATATAATTATGTATACAATTATTGTGAACCGGGGTGACTTTGTCCAGTCGTGGAGAAAGATGTATTTTGTATTGAGGTTCACCAACTTGAGCAAATTTCTAATTGCTTACAAATTACTCTAATAAATACTAATATAAAAACTGTGAAAGTCACCCCGGGTAACAGTACTTTGTTTGTAAGGGATATACCCTTGGATATTAATACAATTTGTATTCATGTTATTAAATGATAAATGCATGTTTTGTTGATTGTGTGGTCAGATCCTTGGTGTCCTAAGCCGGCTGCAGGAGGGGGTGGGTTATCAAGAAGGTTCTGTTAACTGTTTTCTCCGGGTTGTGTTTAAATGTTAGTTTTCTTCCTTTATAAAATACAGGTGCCATCAAGTGGATTGAATGTACGCATGAATGTTACCCATTATTTCCTTTTGTTCCTTTTCAGGTTTGTTGTGGCGACTCACTGTATACCTGTGGCAGTTATGGAGTCGGCACTCCCCCATGCCCAGCAGCTCCCCAGGCCCCAGCAGCCCCCAAGGCCCCATCAGCTCCCCAGGCTCCATCAGCTCCCGAGGCCCCATCAGCTCCAGAGGCCCTTTCAGCTCCCGAGGCCCAAGCAGCCTCCCAGGCCCCAGCAGCCTCCCAGGCCCAAGCAGCTCCTGAGGCCCCATCTGCTTCCCAGGCCCCATCAGCTCGCCCAGCAGCTCACCCAGCTACACAACAGGCAGGTCATGACTGCTCACTTCACAGTGCTCCACAGTCGGTGAGCCGGTGAGGATAAATATCAGTTTGAAGCAATATTTATTACAAAATACTTGTTCACTATTGATCAGGTTTAATATTAGACCTATATGATTGAGATTAATTTATGATGAATTCATGAATGGCATTTGAAATTTGAGTTTCAGCTAATTACAACCAATGGTTACCCCAGCTACCCAACCATCTAAACATGCAGGTCATGATGTTTCTATTTGCTCACCGCAGTGTTCCACTGTCAGTTATGATATGAATTTGAAGCAATATGTAATTATTAATGATTGTTTTTAAATGAATACATGGGTAGAGAAGGATTTGTGGGATATACAATTGTTTCCATTGATAATTTGCTGAATTATGTATTATATTTGACTGAAATGCTGAACAAAAATAATGTAAACAATTCTGAAATTTTTACTTGTTTGTTGTTTCCTCTTTCTATATTGTAGCATGTGAGGATGCAACTCTGTCACTTCCCCCCGCTTTGGCCCACAGTGTATCGCAGCAACTGGGTTCTACTCCTTCCCTCCGCCTCGGCCCCCAGTGTACCACAGCTACTGGGACTACTCCTTCCCCCCGCCTCGGCCCCCAGAGTACCACAGCAACTGGGACTACTCCTTCCCTCCGCCTTGGCCTACAGTGTACCGCAGCAACTGGGACTACTCCTTCCCTCCGCCTCGGCCCCCAGTGTACCACAGCTACTGGGACTACTCCTTCCCCCCGCCTCGGCCCCCAGAGTACCACAGCACTTGGGACTACTCCTTCCCCCCGCCTCGGCCCGCAGTGAATCACAGCAACTGGGACTACTCCTTACCCCCGCCTCGTCCTCCAGTTTACCACAGCTACTGGGACTACTCCTTCTCCCCGCCTCGGCCCCCAGAGTTCCACAGCAACTGGGACTACTCCTTCCCTCTGCCTCGGCCTCCAGAGTCACACCTCTACTGGGCCATTGCATTTCCATCTTCTCAGCAGAATTCAAATTATTGTTCATATCCAGGTTCGCTGGGGTAAAGAAACGCCCCCCCAAGATCAAATCTCTTCCCTGCAAGAAAGTAGAATGTGGTCCTTGCCAACTTTGCCTTCGAACTTCAACAAGGTATTTCCATTTATCCACCTCGTCATCCATCCCACTCATTGGGTGATTTCAAGTATGGTGTTTAAATCTGGTGTTAGTGTTTATTAAACACTAAATCGGGCTTAAACACCATACTTGAAATGACTTAGTGTTAGGATGGTGTTAACGTGATGACCTCTGATTTCACCGTTGTACAAACTTCCGTTTCCGACTGGCGGTGTTTATTGATATGGCAATATACTATCAGAGATGGTGTTGAGCTAGTGTTAGTGTTTATCAAACACTAACTGCAGCCTTAACACCGTACTTGAAATGAGTTGGTGTTAGAGGTTTGACCTCGTATTTCCGGCAGTGGCACGTGGTTGCTGGTGTTTAGCGTCGTCTGCTAATCTGCCCGATAGTGTTAGTGTTGAGCATGTATACGCAAAACTCCATAGAGATAACAACTTCCATAGGGATCAAAATGAAAGTCATTTCAAGTACAGATCGAGCTGGTGTTAGTGTTACTGTTGCTAGGTGGGCATTAAAATCACAATTCTGAACTGAAATGGTGGTGTTTTTGTTTGTCTGAGCATGTAAAAAGGGTGTCAACGTAGATAATTTTAGAAGTTTTACTTAAGTGAAGATTATGAAAAGCAATGCAAATCTTATTTTTTTAATTAATGTATTGATTTGAATATCTATAGTAATTTAAAGAAATAAGGTCATACAATTCATATTTTCACTATTTTATAATCAAACATTAGTTTTCACTACATAAATTCTTTAGACCATTTGGAATAATAATACAACAAAGCAAAATTTGAATAGCCAGGTTCTTCCTTATGTTTATATTGTTGTTAACATTAATTATTTTATGTATTTCTTGTCTAATTATACACCCGCCACCCCCCCCCCCCCCCACCCTCCCCCGAAAAAAAGTCACTAAGCACTGGGAATTGTCTGTACATCTTTGACATTTTATTACAGCGAACTTATAATTGAGTTAAAAACTGTAGTAAATTTGTTGTGAATAATGGCTAAAAAAAAAATAATAATAAAAAAAATAACCACATCGGGGACTCGAACCCACTTCTATGATTTATCTGGTTAAGTGATACACGTGCAACAGGTCTTAACCCACTCGGCCACCAAGCATCTAGTGATCACGTGACTGATTTTAATAAAGTATATCATGTTACATACTATTGGTATTTACTCGGAACTTGCTACCGTGCTGTCACGGGGATTTATGCCTACATCTTCGGCTATGCAAACCGTTAACGCTAGCCATATGTCTCAGCGCGCGACGGGCATTCAATTTTTAGAAGAGAGTCACGCACATTTCTTACGAGTTTAGTTACAAATTTCACTAAAAATAGGGAATATTCACTAAAATCGTATCGACCAAGTGAATGGTTTGAATGTTTTTTTTTTAAATTATAGTATTCAATACATGTATGTGGTAAATCTTCATTACGGCTTGCTCTCTAATTCGTAACCATGTAAGCGTTTTCGTTACCATTTTAAGGGTGTTCGCGTGATTTTGTCTCTGGTGTTGACAAACACTAGCGATACTGATCGATTACTACTCAAGGTCATCACGATTAAAAAGTTCGTGACCTTAGATGCTTAATCTGGAAGCTGGTGTTTAGCTCAGATTAGAGGCAGTTTTTCACCCTCAACACTAACACTAACCCCAACACCATACTTGAAATCACCCAATGAACTTATTCACCATAAATTTCCAGACGTAGACCCCAAAAAATGCATTTGTAATGCTTGTCGTCAAAAGTATACTAAGAAATTGAGAGAAGAGCTTTACACTCCTGAAAAAACACGGAAAAAGGATCGGCCAGCATGTTTCCTAAGTAATTATTCTTTATGTGAAACTCTTGCCGAGGTGGAAACTTCATGTAGTTTAGATGATTTTAATTGCTCCTTTTCTCTTAACTGTTTGTCAATACCAGAATGTATTCATCTTTGTAGAAAACACAGAAGTCATATTTCTAATATTAAAGCGAAGGACAATTGTTCGCTATGTAGTTCAAGCTTGACATATGAGAAGAAGTATGTATGTAGAAATTTATCTGAAGATTGTTTGGTAAAACTGAAAGAGGTAAATGACCAATTTTGTGTTCAAGATGACAATGTTTTGTGCACTTCATGGATTTTCTTTGAGGGAAATTTCTAAAAAGATATATTCATTAGCTGAACTTGAGTTGATATTTCGTAATAACTGTGAAAATGAAACTTGCGATTTTGATGTCTATAATAAACAAATTTTGTTTCAAGTGCTCAATAGAACTTTCATATATATTTGTGGTCTGTGTAATACCAATAAATGTTTCTTATTGAGCACTGCTTATGACAGATTTGTTGAAGTTTTGAGGTCTCAAGTCAAAGATGACAGACTATATTATAGACTAGAGAAATCAAAGACATATTTTCATACTAAAATTATTGAGCATTTTGGTAATGTTTTAACTATGCATAAAACAGCTCGAAAAAGAGGCATATTTTTCTATCTTGCAGATTCATCCCCATCTGAAATACTAGATGCATGGCATCAGACCGTTTTTGAATTAAGATCACTTGAAAATAAGCATGAAAATGAAAACGCTTCTATTAAGCACGAGCCTGAACATGTGACCTTACAACATGACTCTTCAGAAATAAACTCAAACTTTCGATATGTTTTTAATGAGTGTAATACTAATTTACGTAATCAAGGGAAACAAATAACAGAAAGATATGTTAAAGACCCATTTTCTATAATTGAAACTAGCTTTGATGATGTAAAATCTTTTTTTCATCCATTAGTGTGGAATTCTATATGCTTGCTAACTGCCAACAGAGAAGAGTATGCTTATTTTAATAACTCCTCAATTCATGTTGAAAAGGAATATGTACAATTTCCATCTGTACAAACAAAGATCGGAGAAAAAAGGAACAAACAAAGAGTTGTTGTTACGTGTTTGCTACAATATATTTTGAGTGATGAAAATTCTTATCCGCTTCACATTGTTACAGCTACATGTATAAAGAGACTTTCAAACTCCTCAAAGCTGTTAACATTGTGCAATACTCTAGGATTCGCTTGCTCAGAAGACACCTTAAAAAGATTTTGGCAGGAAATATCAAACCGTATGGATCAGAGGTACGGTGCTACAATTCATAATGACCTTGATCCAAATATATTTACTGTAATCTCCTTAGATAATATTGATGTTTTGTCACCTTTTGCAGCCGTTACGCAAGATTCCACGAGGAGTTGGCATGGCACCTCAATCATGGGGCAGCAACCAAAACCTCAAACTGAAAAGTTGCATACTCAAGAAAAATTGCAAGTTGAAATACCTGAAAGTGATTTGTCAATGGTTGTAGATGTTGACTCTGATTTACCATTACATGTTGAAGAGGAAACATCCATTAATTTGCCTTCAACTAGTACTGATACTAGTTTAACTAAAGCAATCAAACCAGTAGCACGTAGAAAAATATTAGTGAAAAAGGAAGTTGTACCAGTTGACTTTCAAGCCCCTCAATGGAAGACTTGCGTACGGTCACAATTGAGTATTGAATCCTTTTCGTTCTCACAAATTGATACACAACGTTTTAATGACAGTTTTGTAAGTGTTTTAACATATGTTGCAGAGAGTATTTTAATGTATGTGGAGGTTCTTTAAATGTTATACCCAGTTTAAAGTGTAAATTAGCTTTGCAAGCTGAGCATGATGTTGAGAAATCTACATTTTCATATTTGTATGTGCTTGATGAAAAGGCTGATTCTGCAGATACGCTTCTTCATTGCTTGGGTCTTCTTTATGAATCTTTTGAAGTAAACAACACAAATAATCATATGGTTGTAGCAGGTGATGGTGCCACTGATAAATTATTGTTAAACCTTAAAAAAAAGTATGGTGAGCAACTAGACTGGGTCATCCCTTTCTTAGGAGACTGGCATGTCTTGAAGAATTTTCAGGAGGTGTTAATGAAAATCTTCTGGCATGCAGGTTTGAAGGAAATTGCAAAATTAGCTCACAAGCAAATGACTCTTCAGAGTATAGCAGCATGTAGCAATTTCAAAAGAGCTCATCGATTTATCATGCAATGTTACGAAGCAGTGTTCATGTGTTTGCTAAATTGTTTTCTAGACTATAGGAAAAGTAAAGAAGTTTCTATTTCAAATGATCAGTTTATGGAAAGAATAGGGAATGTGGTGTCCTGCCTTAGTTACAAAAATGGGGAACATCATGGTGTAGATGAATTCAAGGAAGCTGAGATGCATTTCATATCACAGTTATCCCCATTTGTAGATGAATTCAACAAATTTTGTGATGAAATGTCCCAAAAATTGGAAACATTCAAATTCTGGAATCAATTTGTTAGGGAAGACTGTTTTTGTTATGTCAATTTGTTTGTAGCTATGCGTACAGGTGACTGGGATTTGCGTGTAGCTTCATTAAAAAAAGATGGTCCCTTTGTTTCAAGCATTTGACCGGCAAAACTATTCAACACTAATTCCTGCCCATTTGGGTCTGATTTGTGCTTTGCCAGGTTTTATAAGGGAACACTTTGAAAGGGGTGCATTTGTCTGTAGTATTCAAGGACATAACTATTCTAAGGTTGCCTTAGATGAAGCACATGAGATGCTTATTAATAAGGATTGTAAAATGGCCCTTACGCATAGCATGCCAAAAGATATGAATAAATTGTCCTCAACAATACAACATGAGGCAAAATTTGTCAGCCATTTGGAGGAAGAAATTGGTATAGTGCACTCCAAAAAATATCAAAGAGATCTTGATGCATCTGTCATCACATCTGAATATGAAGAATGTAAAGGCATACTATGATAAGTTATGCAATACAAATATATTCAGTCATGTGCAATGTAGTGGCCTTTTCCATCTGTTTACTGAGGTACCTGCAACTCCTGTACAGCAAAAGTCTCTCCTTAACTTTAGATAAATGGGGGAAGATGTCTACCTGGCATATTGTCAGACGTACTTGTTAGGTAAGACATCTGTGGAAAAACCTGTTATGAGGAAGTTCAAGCTTAAAACATTTTTGAAGGAAAAAGTACGTCAAAAAAAGGTAACTGATCTCGAGAAAGAAAAGAAATTAATAACTCTCTGCTATAAACGAACTATTGCACAGTCTGTAGAAACCAAAAAGCCAATATCAGACTTGTGTCAATTTATAACAGTTCCTCGTGCCATATGTGGGCAAAATGGTTTGCCTTACAAAGGTGCAAAGTCTGTTATTTATAATCATCTCGATAAGCGATATAATGCACAATTCCAAATAATTTCCCATTCATTCAATATTCCTTTATTTGACACTTGTGTGATAATTGAAGGAATGAATATAATCTACATGTCTCCATTGAAACATTTCAAAGTATTTAAAGATTATATGCAGAATTTCTTGTACAAAGATGGGTGTCCACATATTTCAGGAAGGGTTATCAAGATGTACGAATCATATTTGATCAGTCAGGGACACAAGGTTTATCCCCCAAAGCAATCGAACGATTTCGGAGAGACAAAACTGATGATGGAGAGGAAATATTTGAAAAAATTGAAGATGACGTTACTCTCCCTCCAAAATGGATGAATTTTCTGAAGATACGTAATCACAAACATATGCTTTGCAGGTACCTCTCAAATAAATTTGTTGAACTTGTTCCTCCTCTTCTTAAAAATGAACAACTCTTTGTAACATCTGGAGGGTTTCATGTGGGTCTCCAGCCAACTTTTGAATGGACGGGGGTTCAGGTCAACACCAGAGGAATAGAAAAACATCATTTAGTACATAACCATGAAGAATCTGACTTACAAATATGGCTTCATGTTTTTGATTCTATGTGTACTCATATTCTTGTCTATTCCATGGACAGGGATATTGCCATGGTTGGATTGCCATTGGACTTCGGCAACAAATCCGTTGTTATACAGTTTGATGCAAAACATGGTCAAGAGAAATTTTTGAATCTCAGTGTATTGCAGTCAGCCTGTGAAAATGATTCTGATTTGTCTCAGCCACATGGCAAAGGTGTAGACATAAAGAAATGTATTCAGACGTTATTCATATGTTCTGGTTGTGATTTTGTATCCTTTTTTGCACATCTTGGAAAAAATATATTCTTTAAGATATTTTTCCAGTATGCATCATTCATTACAGGTTGTTTATCGCTTGAAACCCCTGGTACTTTGTGTCAGACTTCGATAGATAAAGACTGTCACCTAGGTTTGCTGTCTTTTTACAGACTGATTATATGTGTTTATTTTAACGCTAATCGTGCCTGTCTACATGACTTTGATTCCCCAGTAGATTTGTTTAATAGCGTTGTTTGTGACGATATTAAAGATCACCATAATAGGGCATTAGATATTGTTAGGAAAGCGTCATGGAAAGGAATTTATGAGGATGGACTACTACCATCAAGTTCAGCTCTTGAACTACGTTGGCTTCGGTCATGCTGGGTGCAAACAGTATGGACACAAGCAAAAATACCGATTTTTAACTATCCTGACATAAAGATGTATGGTTATTCTGTATCACATGACAATGATGAGGTGTGTGTCACATGCAAATGGGACACCGAAGAAAACATGAACAAGATAAAGTCTAATGTTTTATATCTCACCAGGGGGTGTTCATGTGCGAAGAATAAGTGTAAAACACGAATATGTAAATGTCGAAAAGAAAATCGTTTTTGTGGTCCAGGTTGTCGGTGTAAACTTTGTGAAAATATGCTGATTGCAAAGAAAAATCCAGAAGTTGATATTGACACAAGCGATGAAGAAAGTGACACAGATAGTGACACAGATAGTGACACATATAGTGACACATATAGTGACACAGATTGTGAATTAACACTGCTCGAATCTTGATGAGTAGAGTGTACTCTATTCAAGATTGTAGTTTTGAACTTGCCATGCTGAAATCCATTTTTTGTGATCAACAGTAACTTTTTCCAAAGAGATTATGGAAAGTCATGACATCTTCATATACTTTTTAAAACTGAGTATTTTAACTTGTTTTTCATATTCAGTACATGACTAGTTTGTAAACTTGTGTTAAATAGATTATGTATCTGTTTATATTAGTTGGAAAATATATGCCAAGAAATCAGTTTGTGATACGTTGTATATACTGCCAACTACATTACTACCTCTTTATGAAAAGATGTTTTTGATAGAATATTTATATATGATATGTTTATATGCCTCGTATATTGTTTTGACTGTAAACTTGCCGCATGTTTGTTGCTATTGCCTCTAGATTCTCATGTGTATCTTTGTTGAAACAAAGAACTAAGCAAGTTGTCTATAGATGTTGGATGAAGTGGCTGTTATGTAAATGAGCACATTGATTGTGTGCCATATATCTCTAGTTTGTCATGTTTTGCAGCTGTTCCTTGAACAAAACATATTTTTCTATATCATAAATTGTACCAGTTTCAAATGTTTTAATACTTTGTTAGGAACTTCAACTCTTGTGAGTTGACCTGATTGTTGACTTCCATTTTTGATAAGAGTTATTTATGCTTCACATGAAAGATACATGTAGAAACGTTTAACCTGTGTTTTCTTTCATGAAAGTAAAAATGTTTAATGAAGCTATTTGTTATCAGTTGTAACTATTATGTCAAGAAATCAGTGTGTTATAATGTATGTTAAATGTGAAATAACATGCCATGCAATACAAAGTAAGATAGTGCCAATCACATTTCTACCTTTCCGTAAAAAGTTTTTATAGTGAAATATTTATCTATAAATATGTATGTATGCTTCGTATTAACTTGTTTTGACTGTAAACTTGCCGCATGTTCTACGCCATATACTTAAATCTTTAGCGAAATAAACAACTAAGGAAGTTGTATATGATCATATTACTGCCTTAGATTAAGTGGCTGTTATGTAAGTTAGAATACAGATTATATGCCACGTATATATCTAGGTTGTCAGTGTTTTGCAGCTGTTACAAGAACATAATGTTCGTATCATTTCTTTGCCTTCTTTATATCATAAATTGTACTTGTTACAAAATTGTTACATTACTTTGTGAAGAACTTCAACCATTGTAAGTTGAATTGATTGCCTTTTTTCCTTTCTCGAAAATATGCAAACAAGCTATTTGTATTATTACTTGATCAGCTGAAAATGTATATGCCAAAAAATTAATGTGTGATATGTTGTATGCGAAATAACATTCCATGTTATGCAAATTAAGAAAGTGCCAAGTGCCAACCATATTACTACCTTTTTATACAAAACAGTATTATGTTTATCTATACATGTGTATATGCCTCGTATTAACTTGTTTTGCTGCAGTCAGTCCCATGTTCTGTTGTTAACAAATATAATAAAAAACATTGACTTGTAAATCTAAATATTACTACCTTTGATTTCCTTTTGTTAGTAGAAACTGAAATGTACGGAATTGCATTGTATTAATGAGAAGAGCTGGAGAGAATGAGAGAAGGGGAAGGGATTTGGATGGATAACATTAACTAAGACAAATAGGGGTGGGGGGGGGGGGGAGGGGTGTAACTAAATTTTGTTGTTCTGCTTTTGTTTATGTAATTCCAAAATATCAGGATACAAACAAGACCAATTAGTGCTAGCCACCAAATCTAACCAAAACCCAGGTTTTCTTTGGGAATGTTATGGTTTAGTCTTAGTTTGCGGACATATTTGGGAATGGCGTCAACATGCAGGACCACCATAACTTTTATCTGAATGAATCCAGCAACTGCATGCATTTACAAATAAAATGCATCAAACAAGGTTCGAGTCCAGTACCCATATTCGTGAAAACCAGCTAGCTTAGTTCCTCACTAACTCTATTTTTGATGTGCAGTTTAACTAAAAGATCTTGTGATTAATTATTAGCCACGTCATCCAAAATAGACTCAGCAAGCAACTTATCTTGTGGGTTTTCATGAATTTGGGCCCTGTTTTCCAATCATATTAATATACGATGTCACATCACAAAGGAAACATCAGCAAAGCGTATACGTGGGACTATTAGCACGTCGACGCAGTGCTCTATATGCATGGGACTAAGCAGACCGTGTGTGAGCCACGCACATACGTCACGTCGAACGTTGACCAATCAGAGCGCGCAATTTACGATTTGGCGATCTCCGGTAAAATTTTTGTCTTCGTGGATGACATCGAGGCATATTTTGTTGGCTCCTGACCCGATTATCTAATGAATTAAATAAGCACGTACATAATCTGAAAGGATATTAATTACGCTTTACGATGATTATAAAATCATTTAGACGCAAAAATTGTAAGATGTATAGTTTGGTCTCTGAATTTTCTTAATCTGTCAAGGAAAATTCATCATTTTTGAGCCTGTATTTGCCCAATATTTTAATGTAAAATGAACAAATAAATGGCATTGACGGAAAACTGGTAGTTTCCTCTCAAATATGATACCAAAATTGTAATGTTAAAATGGATTTTAGCCACTGTAATGATAAAAAGAAAACCCCTCTGCACAGCTTATCATATTACACGCCGCGCACTTCATATGAATACGACTTGAATAAATAGAGCGTGCACGGTCTGAGTCGCATTCTGACTGTCTGGGTTTCCCGCATAATGGGGTTATCTTTAATGATCCACTTTAGCCTTTTGATGTAGCAGACCTATGTAAGAATGCACTTGATGAATTGAAGTGTGTTAATCTAATGTTATCAAGTCAAGTACTGTCTAATCAAACAAACTTGGGAAGTCCACTTATTATTTACAGATGCGATTATTGCGATGTCATAGCGTACTCGTTAAACTTTCTTAAAAACTTCTTTATATTCCAGAAGATTCATTATCTGATTAGTTTATTTGACTGGCAAGTCAAAGGCTCTGTTTGTTATAAACCATGTGAGTTCGTACTGTGGACCCTGTGTTGTGGTCTGTTTGATACGCCATTTTCCGATGGGCATGTGCTTTCACGCGCGCTCCGCTATAAATGCCTTTTTTAGGAGTATGGAACGCTGATGCAAATAAAGGCAAACAATAAAACAAATTGCATGAAATTTACCTCTTTTGCCCACCTTACGGATTTCTTTGAAAAAGGGAGTGTGGTATATCAATCTAGCCACATATTCATAGCTATTAACCTGAATCAAATCCGGAATTTAACAATATCTTTAACCCCAATTTGATGTCACTCATGGCTTTGAACATGCAGAATCGTGTATTATGCTTCGATGGTTGGCGATTTGTGGGGCAACACCCACGGGCGTAGCGAGTTACGTAATACCTATTCAACTGGGGGGGATGTAATCCGATGAATGAATAGCTCATCCCCCCCACTTGAATGGGTATCAATGTCATGTCTACGCCCGTGGCAACACCCGCAATCACTCGCTTGGCTATATCTTTCATCTTCCATCGAAGATGATGAAAATAAGAGTTGTGACCTAAAGGGGAATTTTGGTTTATACGTCAACCATATATCAATACCCCTTAATACTCCGTAAGATCGACCCTTCCGAAAAACTAGTGAAAGTATATTATATACAAAATTTCATCCAGATCGTTCATGTAAAGTATCCGATTTCAGTTACTATGAGCGATCGACGTACCCGAAATCGAATACTTGGGACTACAATCGCAAAGCGTCCTGGAACAGTCACGATATCTCTATAATTAGGGATATAAAAATGGATATTATTATTATCATTATATATTTGAGAAATCAATCATTCTCTTTCCAAATAACAACGTTCAAGAGATTTAAATTAAAAAGATTGAATTTGCCAAAGTTATTGGATCACATTAAACAAATTGTATCCAGGTAAGTACTATCTAATCAAACAAACTTGGGAACTCCACTTCTTATTTACATGTATGCGATTATTGCGATGTCATGATAATCCTTGAACAATCTTTGTAATTGCTTTATTTTCCAGAAGTTGCATTATCTGATTAATTTGCCTGCACGCATAGAGGATACAATATTTGCGTACAACTTGACACAATAATCCATATATTTAGAATACCCCACATTTGTGTATTCGACTATAATCTGTATTTTGTTTATTTATGGCGTTGACCCTTCCAGCGCCATGATCGCATGTTGTGTGTTATGTAATAAATGTATCACCATGACTTTGTGCTGAGAGATAGAGGTGCGCGATGTGCACTGGAAGAGGGGGTGCTCTCTTTACACATTCTTTTGTGTTACTTCACAATTCAATTATTTTGAGCGCCCTTTGAACCCAAACTGCAATAAATACCCCTTTTTATCTCACATCCATACACACATACACGCACACGTAGTACTTCGTGCACGCCGTACGTGCACATACTCACTAGAACTCTCAGGTATTCACAATATCCCGCACTACCAAACACACACATATCATACACACATACATACATTACCAGTCATTAAAGGCGCCGTCAAACCAAGTCCGACACGACACCACGACACGACAAAACGACATGCCTCACGACACAAAAAAATCGATAATGTACAAACTCTATTTACCCGTCACACCGAACACGACATCGTGTCGTGTGTCGTGCCTGTGTCGTTATTGGATTTTTTTGTCGTGTCATCGAATCGCTCCGAGAGCGATTTTTCCAGCACGACACACGACACTTTGGACTTTTGGCCAATCAGAGTCGAGTATTCATGCAAGTCTGTCTTTCGGCCAAAAATATGTCAAGTAAATTCCCACCAGCGATGAATTGTCTATGGACTTTACGTGGTGAACGAGGAGTTGCACGACTGTCAAATCCACATGAAGATTGGACATTTGTTGGCCATATTTTCTGCTATGGAAGGTAAATATTGAAAAATATCATGTGTATTATAGACCATCCTAGTAAATATTATAAATGTATTACTCATTTGGGCGCCCAAATTGATAAGAAGTAATGTTATTTGCCACAATCATATAAACGGGATTTCCATAGTCCCATGGATCTTGGATCTTGGATCTTGGATGGGGTTCCCGGCCTCCGGAACATTCCACTAGGGAATTTTAACTGGAGGTGTGGCTTTGAGTGGGTCAATCATCACTTTCGGTTTGTGGGTTTTAAAAAAGTTAACAGCTCTGCTTTGAATGCAGAGGTATGTGTGGTCAAATATGAATTATGAAAACAATGGACAGTCAACACAGCACTGTTACTTCGCTCTTTCACTGTAATTTCACTTCTTTTGGAACATAACTGTGATTATTTACAACGTTCTACGTATATTTGAGATCTTGTGACAAATCATTATTTGACTTTGTTGTTCACTGACACTAAATTGTATACTCGGTGAGTCTAACCGAGAATTCAGAGTGAGACTGGAGTCCTCCTGACTCTAGTCTGACTCTGAGAGACCGAGTGATAGTGATATTATAATAAGTGGTATTAGTTATGAATGATTTGGCCTCAGTAATAACTTATATTTTAAGTTTGGCCCTGCCTTGGGCGTGGGCTTTAGCATGCTTGACTGATCGTGCACAGATCACAATGAAATAGGCCTAGGTAGGTAGGTGAACTGAATGAAAGTCTAGGCCTAGGTCTAACTTAACTAGTCTAGCATAGCTAGGCTAGCTAGACTCTAGTCCTGGACCTGGTCGAGTCACAAAGGTCGAAGTGTATGAGTTTATGACTCTGTATCTGTACTCTGTAGCTTTGGGCTTGATGATAGCGTGGTCTTAACAATCATTTAAGACCATCTCAAGTCATTGATTAGTAGTCGTGGTTTAAAAATAAAATGATATTTTTACAATCTATCTACAAATCTACACCATGGCACGCGACAGAGACAGGCGTATGCATTGTGACTAGACCCGGTCTAGTAAGGCCAGGACTTGGTTCCCTAGCAATGCCTTATTTCTGTGCGTCATGCATGCCAAACTTATCTGGGCCAAATAATTCAAAATCATCAGGTAGAACTAGTAGTACTAAAGCTAAAATAAGGCTATTTAGTTCAGAGCATTTAAGAATTATGTGTATAGTGTATTAGTGTTAATGGTGTTAAGTTTGTACTTGATACAATCCCTTATACAATTTATTTTTTCATTAGCAAGGCATAGGTAATAAATCTCTGTTCATTTCTTTCTTTCATCAACTGGTTACAATCTAGCTAGACAGCCTCCATCCAGTCTTGACGAAGGAACACCAGGGAAAACCTTTGAGAAGTTGTTCTACATGGACAGCACTTGGATCAACCATTTACAATCTATACAGTAAGTTTGGTAGAACATGTAGATATAGTTGACACATGCCTTGAAGATGAATTGCCATTTGTCAGTACAATATTATGCACATTTCATTACTCAAATTCAAATTTCATCTGCATAATTCAGGGTACAAATTAATATCTAACATGGGAGTTTGATATATTTTGTGTCTGTTTGGTGATGCACTTATAGCACAGTGGTGTAGCCTGGTCCAACTGATTCATGATTGCAAGCACAGTACACATTTTTGTTTTTATTTTACCGTATTGCACCCCCCCCCCCCCCCCCTCAGTAAAGGGGGGGGGGCAATGTTCCACCAGAGCTACAACACTTAGGTTTGCAATTTTAAAATAAAAGTGATATCAACTTATGTGTGTTTTTTCTTTATCTTTATTTTCAGTTGTGTTGAAGGATCTGGATTGTATGGTGACTGTCAGAAGTAATCAATGTACCAAGATCTAAAGCAGCTTGAGTTCTCCTTGTAAAATTAAAATACTGTAGTTGTTATGTCTTGCATCATACAAGGTATGTAAACTATGATGTAGGATGGTTACTTAAGTAACGTTTGACTGATACTAAACTATCCCTTAAACAAGAGATAAAGTAAATAATGCATGATCAGTCTTACTTTATTTCTTGTTAATAGGAACATGGACTTAACATAAGATATGTGTACATGTGGGAATTCTTAAACTACATTAGTATTTCTGGAAGAGAGCTCTTGAGTGCACATGTTTTAACATTTCAAGCATAAAGAATGTAATGGTCATGTTTTCAAACGGACTATAACATTTGAGATGTGTGTTTCTCAGAGGGACTCGGATGGGAATGTCCTACAGTGGTAAATACCCAATGTGAAATTGCCAACATATTGTTATAAATCTTTTTAGATTGCCATTCAGTTAAATGAGGAAGCTCATTTTTTGGGAGTTAGACACTTAACTGGTTTTACTTTAAAGGGACTTAGTATTATTGTCCAAATTTTCAAATTCCAATTGGAATTTTAACGGAACCTTCACTCCTACTTTGTTTTATTCCTATTAACAATAAAAGCATGGGACAGGGTTCAAATTTTCATTGCGTTCAAAAGATATTTATAATTGAAGTTTTCAGATGTTCAATTATCCACTGTTAAAACCATGTACAAAGTGAGTGAAATGAGTTAGTGAATTATATCACTTTGCAATTTGCTTATTACTCAGCCATGTAATGTACATACACATTTTATTAACCATGTCCATGCATCAATTTTTGCACTTTTCAACAAAGTTACTATATCCCTTTAAATAATGTATGTTCTTCTAAATGTCACACCATTCTGTTATATTTATATTTCACAATTTTATATTGTAAATGTATTTTAAATGCAGCATGTGTGGCTGCCAAACATTGGTGTTTAATAATGGAAAATTCTTAATTTAATCACATATAATTCAGAAGAATTCATATGACTGAAGTCTAAGATATAAGTTTTGGCGAAACTAATGGATTACTTTTAGACTTAAATATGAGAGCCCCCTGAATTGCATTTTTATATTGTTATGATACTAATATTTCGTTTGAATTCCAGTAGGCTAGCTCTCCTTTTTAAGTATTAAATGTCATCGAACATTCAAGGACGTTTCAAAACATTAGTTGTATATTATTTTGTTCAGGTTGCAAGCTGAAAGGCTAATGTAAGATTTTAAAGCCTTTCACTGTTGAGTAGTCATGGTGAAGAGATACTAAGGTAAACTCCTTTATATCAATATTCCATTTATTACATTATGCGACTTATGCGACTGAAAATAAGAATATGTATGCTTTCTGTAATGGTTTGGTTACAAACGGGAAAAGGTATCTGGATCAGTATGATGTTTATTTTCATGTTACAATACAATGTTGTGTCGTTGGAACTTGGTTGGTTGTTAGACACTTGAGATTAGTACTACTTGAGATAAATGGAGGATTTTTATAAACAAACTCTATGATTATATAATATAATATTGACTTTCTTCAAAGTATTCTTTCAAACAGACACAATGGAACATTACACAGTCATATAATTTTAGAGTATTTTGCTCAATCAATGATTATTATAATTAATGTTAATATATTAGTCAACGCTCGAAATTAACTTTTTTTTGCTGGTGGCCCGATCGGGCAAGTAGAATTGGTATTTATCCAATATTGGTGGCCCGAAACAGAAATTTGGTGGCCCGAAAAAACAAGGAAAAACAAAAGAAAACAGTGACCGGTAATCATAGCTTTTCATAAAAATTAATTAATGAAAATAACATCTAAAATCACCACCCTGATCAAAAATCCGTAAAGGAATATATAAACCCAACATTGAATCAGTAAAAGGTAATTTTGGAGTGATGAAATGTTACAATTTCAGCCCTTTCTCTGTGCGATGTTGTCAACTCAAAGTTGAAATTATGCACAAAACAACATGCATGGGACTGTACTGAAACTCTTTCACAAAATCGGCATGATTGTACAAAAGTACAAAACTAGATAAAACAAAATCTGTACTACCTTATTATGAATCCTATATTTGAAGTTCTTTCAAATTATGTGATGCTTTGAAAGATATTAAGGCCTTTCTGGCTTTCTTGCCCAAACGAATTCGCGCAAATTGGACTGATTTGAAGACAAGTCAAAAGCATACTTAGTTGCAGATCAGAGTTGACTGTGTGGCCTGTGTGGCTATGCGAATTGCTGTATTAAGCTGATGTACATACCGTCCCCATTTATAATGCATGGGGCCAGTACATGTACCAGCATGTGTGTACACTTCTACTTCTACTTGTATGCACTAGTAGTAGACAGTTAAATCAGTCTTTCTCTTTGTTGTTTGTCTCCCCAAGACGTCATAATTTTCATAGGCACCTCCAGAACGAGATGAATTTTCTGTCTAATAATCACGCACATTTCTCCAGATTATCGCCGTTAGCAGATTTGCGCTCGCTATTTTGCTGATTTTTTCCACTGATTTCCTTTGTTTTTTATGCCTGGTTCGGCGACGTTTGAAATGTCAAATTTTCAGATTTACATTTGGAAATCTTACTGGCCCAATCGGGCCACTAAAATAGAGCAATTATGATTTTTTGGTGGCCCGACAGAGATTTTTGGTGGCCCCGGGCCATCGGGCCTGTGCTAATTTCGAGCGTTGTATTAGTGTTATTCTTATGTTCTGTACGTACTTGATTTTATTTCAAGAGAGTGAGATTTCCCATAATTGTTCTTCTACAAAAGATATATTTTTGATTAATATATTAAAGGATTGCTGTTTAAACAAATATTTTCTGTTTACTTCATGATTTTTTGTTATTATAATACTATTACACTTTTTATTTGAAACGAACAGAATGATCTTTGTAGAAATTACATTAATGAATGTGCATAAAATGTATTTACATATCGTGTGTTTAGTAGAACTTAGTTCAAAAGGGCGCTAAATCCACTTCTATTTTTTTTCATAGGCATGTATGCAAAGTTTGTCAAAGAATCCTGCTTTTCAGTCTCCAAAGTTATAATAGTGGATTTAGCGCCTTTTGGAAGCTCGTGAGTGTGTACGTGTTTGTCTATGTGTGTGTGTGTTTATGCGTGTGTGTGTGTGTGTGTGTGTGTGTGTGTGTGTGTGTGTGTGTGTGTATGTGCGTGTGTGTTTATGCGTGCGTGTGTGTGTTTGTTTATGCGTGCGTGCGTGTGTGTGTGTGTTCATGCGTGTGTGTGTTTGTGCGTGTGTGTTTATGCGTACGTGCGTGTGTATGTGTCTGTTGACGCACTGTACGTGTATACAATATGTTTGTTTGTGTGTGTGATGCGCGTTTTTGCAGCTGTATGGTAAATTAAATGAATAATGTCCTAGTTAGAGGGTAAGCATTTTGGATTCATTTTCCTTTTGTTTTACTGATTTTTTTTGGATGGGGGGGGGGGGGGCGAGGAATGAGTAGAATATAAACTCACGTAATACTATATACTTAGGGTCATTACACATATCATAGGCACCCCCCCCCCCCCCCCCCCATATCCCCCACAAAGAAAAGAGAAGAAGAAAGAAGTGGAGGGCTGTGTGTGTGTGGGGGGTGAGGGGGGCTTTAAAAAGAACCATATTATATTTCAAAGGCGCTCCAGAATCATGCCTGGTGTTTCCTCCGCCCCTATATGTTCTTTGTCTTAATGATAGAGTTAGGATTAATCTGTACGAACTTATGAGTCTTTGGCAATGAGTAAGGAAATATCATGTTAAAATTTCTCTAATATACAGTGTTGTATCCGAGTCCACCCAATCCGAGTCCGAGACCGAGTCCGAGTCCAGACTGTCCGAGTCCGAGACCGAGACCGAGTCCAGACCATCCGAGTCCGAGTCCGAGTCCGAGTCCAGACCATCCGAGTCCGAGTCCGAGTCCGAGTCTTTTTTTTTTAAATTAATTATTTTTACATTGATTCATTTTCTTTTCCAAAGGCAATTGATCTATCACTCAATCAAGTGATTAACCCTAGATATGTGTCACATAATATGCACTCATTCAGGGCTCCACACTCACGTTTTTTTTAACTGGCCCTTTTGGGCCAGTAGATTTGTTTCAATTATTGTATGGGTATATTCGTTTTATTACTTATTATTGCGTTATGAAGGGTAATATAATCACCCGACGTCAGGGGTGTCTATCCGTTTTTGAGATTGGGGGGGGGGGGCGAAATTTGAAAAAAATTTCCAGAGTGACCACTGAGAGAGCTAAAAAACCCACATTGGCATGCCCGGAAGTTTTGATTATGCGGTCATTGAAAGTGTCTTGATGGCTCGACGACCTGACTTTGGGGGGAACCCACATTTGGGGACAATAATGGGGGTCCAGGGGGCGGAGCCCCCGGAAGCTTTTAGATTTCAGACATTTGCTCCTAGCATGGGTGTTGTATAAAATAGTGAACCTACTCATAACGTATTTTTAAAGGGCATAGCGAGGAAAAGACTGAGCCTTGCATGAGATGGATCCACGTGATCATGTATACTATAGAGCCATCGATATAGTCTAGGGCATTGGGCTCCCATGAAACTAAGCAAGGGCGTCAACAATTTCTCAAAAGTGTAGGGGAGACATTGCGAGGAAGCGAAGCGACCGAGCGGGGGAGGGTGTGGGAGGGGGTGTCCCCCTCCCACAGTAGGGAGCTTTTGCATTTTTGGGCGTGAAATTGTGCGATTTGGTGCACACCTGAGACAGAAATTTCACGTAATATGAAGTATATAGGTATGGAACCAAACATATATAATGACAAAGGGAGGGGACAATCTGCTCCTTTTCAAATGTGGGGGGACATGATATTCTAATTTGATTTGCGTTCAGCGCATATGTACCGAGATTATTTTATTTTCTGTGACGGTGATGAGGGTTTAATAAACTTCGTTTGAGGTGTGCGTTTGAGAAATTACGCTGCCCAACACGTTTCAAAAGGTGAGTTCCCGCAACCCAAATGAAACTTGCAATATGAGAAACTGTATGCGCGCGAAGCGCGCGGCAAAAAAGAGATTTACAGTCTTTTTCAAACTAAAAAACGGCTATTTTGAAGATTAATTATTTATAAATGTGTCTTTCCCCTCTTTGGCATTATATCACTCGATTTTTTTCTTCCTCATTTTCGGAATTATTGGGGGGGCGAAATGATATGTTCGCCCCCCCAATATTTTCATTGGGGGGGGGGGGGGGGGGCGACCGCCCCCCCTGCCCCCCCCCCCCAGGATCGACACCCCTGCCCGACGTTGTGAAATATTATGTATGCGAGCGAGCGAAGCTTGAACATTTTAACAATTTCACAGCGGAAAATCCCAAAATCCCGGAGAAAATGAGGGAGAAAAGAGGGAAAGGAATAAATGAAAAAGGGACCCATGTCTAAGGGTTTATTTTTTTTAATAGGACCCATGTCTAAGGATTTTTTTATGAAAAGGGGATCCATGTCTAAGGATTTTTTTATGAAAAGGGGATCCATGTCTAAGGATCTTTTTTGAAAAAGTCATCCCCGTATACCCAATATACGTGAGTACCCCCCCCCCCCCGGGTGTTTGATAGCCGAACATGTTCAGAATCGCGGTGTCAATTCATAAACAAGACAGTATAAAATGAAAGCATACCTATCAAATATAAGCTTGGGCTATTTGTTATGGATTTGTCACCTGCGTGTCCATTTGTTTCCCACAAAGGTGATTTTTTGCTCACTTTCTTGTCGGCTGTCAGTTCATTCGCGATCTCTTTTTTCAAGCAACAATCGCTTGGTGGATTGGATAATATTTGGCTTGTTTCTTGCAGAATTATAGCACAGAATAGCCAATATACAAATATACAAAATATACGGAAATTGGCCGGTCTCGAGCTGGACTCGGCCCGAGTCATCGAGTCCACGACCTTCGAGTCCGAGTCCGAGGCCGAGTCCGGAGTCCCCGAGTCCGAGTCCGAGGCCGAGGCCGGCAATGCCGGCCTCGAGTCCGGACTCGAGACCAAGACCGGCCTCGAGTCATACAACACTGCTAATATACTGTATTATGTCAACATAAAGTTACTAGATATATTGATGTAGATCTATCCCGTTCCGTTGGAAACTTGGAATCCCATTTTCTTTGCACGTTTTTAATCACAATTCATTTCTGGTCAGTTTCTCTATTTGAAGTTAGCTCTAGTGAAGTTAAATTTGATTTATAAAGGGCTAAATGCTTCTTTTCAAAGGACTATTGTCACTGCACGAAGTAAACACGACCAATACGACATTATTGAGATTGTCGTGTGTCACGTACTGCCCTGTCGTGTGTCGTGTCGTGAGTCGTGTCGTGTGTCGTGTCGTATGTCGTGCCGTGTGTCGTGTCGTAATGTCGTGTCGTGTGTCGTGTCGGGTTTGGTTTGACGGCGCCTTAACACTCTATATTTGCACACATGCACGCACCTACACACACATACGCACAGACGCAAACATGAACACACACACACACACACGCACACGCACGCACACACACGCACACACACACACACACACACACACACACACACACACACACACACACACACACACACACACACACACACACACACACACAAACATGCATAACATGCATAACATGGATTTGTGTTTAAACGGAAAGTTGCCTCTCCGGGGACTAAAGCTTTATTTATTTATTTTGGTTTGGTTTGGGGAAGGGGGGGGGGGGGTGTTGAATCGCAACTTTGTCTGCAACACCCACTGATCCCTGGAGAGAATGCTTGGACTTGACAAGACCTAAAGGGATATTTGAGTTTTGGTATAGATGGCGCTACGCAAAACATTTATTTGTGTGAGATAATGAAATATTGAGTGTCGAATTCGAAAGAGAATGATGCAAAAATACTGCTGAAAGCTAGTTATCTACTGTGTTATAATATGAGAGTCGATATAGGGTCTACATTTTCGATCCTTGCAGAATCTTCTTCAGAGGCTATAACTGACGAGGGAACACAAAATGCATAACACTATATAATAAACTAAACACACACGAATTCGAAAGAGAATACAATTTTAATGACAGAATAAACTTTATTTGATCATAATGGGTTCACAAATGGCTGAAATGTCCACAATCATAATCATTGGTAATACATGTGGGGCCCCACAATTATTAGATAATTCGGAAGGCGTTAAAAAAAATTGTAATGCTTCCTCTTTTCAAAAATGTACAAAAGAGGTTTTTTAATAGTTGTTGATTATCTCTCTATCTAATCAATATTTTAACAATACATCACATGCTCAATATATTATTTAAAATGGTCTAAGCACATAAGGGTTTAGAGAGCGCCCTCTTGAGTTGTAACGGCTCTTTTGGAATGATAGCAGTATTTTTACTTTGTAATTTTCTTATTCCTTTTGAGCATGGTGGAGTTATAATTATCATTTTGTAATGTAATGGTGCAGGTTTTGTAATGTAATGGTGCAGGTTTTTGTTACTTAAATTCAATTTGACCAAACTGTACTCTGTTTACCAGAACTCAACTATCTCTTTACAAAATAAATAAACAGTTCAATCATAAATATCTGTATATGCTTTGAAATAGTGCAGATGTTAGATGTTAGTGAGAAATGTTACAAAGATGAACACATGTTTCCATTATAACTGCATGTATACATTTGGAGAATATTGTCTTGGATTCATAATTTATCTCTCATATTTCAAATAATCAAATTTCGGTTCTAATTCATATTATATATAAACGTAAATATCATCTGATGAGCAATGGTAAAAGCGCATGGTCCAACCTAGAAACCCCATTTATTACAATCGGAGTAACAAATATTTCAGAAACTTGCTAAATAATTATGTGAATAGACATAGTTACACATTGAACATTTTCCTCTACATATATTTTGAGAGTCGTATATATAGCCTAGTTTTCAATCCTAGCAGGATCTTCGTCAGGGCAAATGACAGGTACTACATACAAACAACAGAATATATACCAACTCGACACAAATATATGTATTTTTCTTAGACATACATATTACGGACACTTGAGCTCTCTGAGCTGTCTACGGACCATGGTTATGACAATAATCTAATTACATTTATGTTCTTGAAGTACTGTCCATGAAACATGCAACATAACCAAATTGAAACAACACGAGCACGAATAGAGCTGCCGTTAGCGCTTTCACATCAACAATCAATTAGTATTTCTTTTATAGTAGCAAAATGGTCTCATTCCATTCATCAATGTTTTATCTAAATAATAATTCATTGATACATTGATTTGATAGTCTAAATATTCGAAAGTGTACAAATCAAAAAATGAAAATAGGTTTCATTGGTTTAATAAATACTGTGCAGTTTGTTCATCGTATTGAAATTTATTTTATTGCACGCCGGTGCACATTGTCAAATAAAGAAATAAAACGTGAAATTCGTTAAAACGTCAAATTCGTAACCATGGTAACAGAAATGAAGAAATTGATAATGATAAAGATTTAACACAAAGTCTTTTATGTATTAGTTGTGTTAATAACATCATGCAATTCACTTGCCTGTAATGAAAAGCCTAACCTTTTAACTATACTTCATGTATATATTGAGACGAACGGAATGAAATAAATTGTAAAGAGTATCATTCAAGTGATGCTTAAGTTTACAAGAACTGCAAAAACAGTGATAAATTGTGTAATTATTATTAAGTATCAGTTTAGGCACGGCCATAAATGTATTAGTTAGTATACTAAAACGAAAATAGGTGTATGACTAGCGATATTATTTCCGATACTATATCCGCAATGGATTATATATTTACTATTACAAAATGTATATTCACATAAACTCAAGTGAACGTAATTTACGGCAAATAGGTGCGATAAGCGATCACTTTAAGCCAGTTGATATTTGAACAGAATCATCAAACTCATATGCATTTTGGGCATATTTGTCAGGTGGAAAAGGGAAAGATGACATTCGCGCCAAATACCTCAGAACCCGACAAAAATGTGCCTGTATATATACGCCCATAATTACGGGCACGTACACCCGGCCTTTGCCTAGTATTTACAAGCGTAATTCAAATAGCCAGCATTCATTATGGTTGGGGTTCCAATTCTTTAAGGTGAACCCCATATCGAATATGATGTTGTGAAGTCTGACGACCACACGTTCAAGAATTTCTGGTATAGAGACACGCGCAGGGTAATTGGTTAATTCGACATCTGCTTCTATGATATCATAATTCGTGTCTGTCATGCCTCTTTGAGAATCGATTGGTTGGCATTCAATATGGTATTCAATATTCGGAGTATTCAGTAATTTCTTATTATACTTGTGATCTTTTATCTTGTCAATTGTACGTTGTTCACCTTCAAGTTTGAACACAACACTCTTCTTGCCCGTTACTTGTACGTGTTTCATCTCCAAAGTCTCGATCTTGCGCTCCTGTCTTGCTTCCTCAATGGCACCAACCAGTGGTTTGAGCTTGTTGAAGGCGGCCTCTTTCCCCTCCATGTCAAGCTCATTGAAGTTCTCTGGCAACTTGGGCGAGATGACTTCGTAATCGCGCTGGAAGTTGAGTAGGTACCTGAACAACGAGCTGTCTATTTTGATGAAGCCCCCTCCCTGGCTTTCCGTTACAATGGTGGCAGACTTTGAGTTCGGATCCTCAGCCATTTTATGAATCTGAAAAAGTTTTAATCGGATGATACTCAACGATCAATACCTCTCTGGTACAGGTATGAACGAAGCAAAGAATTTGTCAAGTTTTCTAATGTTCCAATTTGGTACAAAATGTATTCTATCAAGAATCTACTCGACGATCGATATGTCTCTGGTTCAGGTATTGACGAAGCGACAGAATTCTTATTTATGAGAGTTTTTAAAGATATGTTACTATTTGTTGAAGGAGGATGATCCTCGGGCAAGATTAGACTCCTTTCAGCCACTAGCTAATATTTGTCCGTATGATCTTGGAGCAGTTTGAAGACACATGTGTGGTTTGTTTCAATCCCTCGAAGCAAAAGAACGAAATCATAAATTGCCTGGTCTATAATATCGGTCTTATCTGAGCTGTTGATCGGGCAGCTAATTTGTAATAACTTGTTGTAAATAATTAACTTCTGTCACGTCTAGATTATCAGTACTAGACCACACTTCATCGATCTACAGTTGATACGGAGTGATCTTTGTTGTCAAAATTACAAATATCATAATTATTTGGTCTGCTTTGCACCCCAACCGGGGATAGACAAATCTAGTCTGGGTTTCCCGAAACCACTTGATCTACCGGTAATGTAATTTAAAAAAAAACAATTAATCGCTTTAGCCTTTTGATGTATTAATATAGTTAATTTTTTTTTGTTTTGTAATAGTATTTTATTTTCTCTCAAACAAATTTACAACGTAAATTTACAATACAAATCATTCATATAAGTACAACAAACTAATTGTGTACAGCATTACATATACATATACAATCTGTTCTTATACATATAATGATAATCATAGTGTTTGAGAAAAAAAGAGATCTATAGTAAAACAGAGAAACAATAGCGAACTAACAGAAGAAAGATAAAAAGAAAAAGAAAAAAAAAAGGGGGGGGGGGGAGGCGGTAGTAAGAACTCTGTACATGGTGTCTCTGTGTCATACCCTAGTCAGAGAGTGTGTTCCATTTTCTATAATGAATTTGCAATGTTCCTCTCTGTTCAGCTATCTTTCTTTCTTCCTCTTTATTTTTCAATAATGTATCTTTAATATCTTTTATAGTTGGAGGATAATTTTTCGTTCTACTATTAACAAATATCATACTTTTTATCAACAATATAACATGATTTAATAATTGATCTTTTCCTACATTACTAACCTTGATTCCTACATGGACCCCTTTCCAATCTATATTTATTAATTCTTCTAAATCAAACTCGTTACCGCAGTCTACCCAGATCATTCTTACTTTTTCACAAAAGTAAAACAAATGTTCATATGTTTCCTGCATTTTATGACAAAAGAGCATAAATTACTATCCCCCATATGAAAAGTAAACATGTGTTTCTTTGTATAAATAAGATTATATAGTAATTTAAATTGAAATTCCCTTAGTGAACTATTAAGCGTGGATTTTCGGGAGCGTACAAAAATATTTTCATTATCTTTTCCAAAGACATTATATAAGTGTTCTATGTTGCGAACTGCAAAAGACTTCTCTAATCTTAAATTTAACAAATGATCATATATATATTTTGAAGTTATATCACACAATGAATAATCTTTTCCACTCAATCGAAACTCCAAATTCAGTGCAGTATCTTCCATCACATTATAATCTCTACTTAACAATTGTTTCCATATAAATGGTATATTTTCAAAAATCTGTTTCATTATGTCAATTTCTGACCTATCTAATCCTAGTCTCATAAATTCCTTGACAGATTTTATTCTTCCTTTGCTATCGACTATATGATGTATTTTATAAACATTTTTCAAAAATAATGTTTCATTATAATAAATTTGTCCATTAATTCGAATATATCTATTATTAAAAACAATTTGATTCCTGCTTCCAGTTTCTTTTAACAAAAAATCTTTTGAACCTATCCAAGCTTCTAACATTTCCCTGTAAAAACCCGGAAGTGACAAATTCAATAAATCAAATGAAACATTACAAAAGAAAACCAACAAACCTCCTGCTTGTCTAGTCAAGAATTTAAAAACTCTTTTCCATCCCATCATTGATTCCCCCTCAAAAAGTCTCTTAATCCACATTATTCTCTGTGTCCGAATAAATAATTGAAAATCAATCATTTTTAGACCCCCTTTTTCGTAATTCAAAAAAGTAACTTCCCGTTTAATTTTATCTTTTCCATGCCACAAAAAATCAAATGTTAATCTATTCAAATCTTCTATTACACCTTGCGGAATTGGAGTGAGTGAAGATACAAATATTAATTTAGAAATCACAAAGTCTTTATCAATTGAATTTTTCCCATCAGGGTCAAGTCCCGCTGTTTCCACCATATTAATAAATGTTTAATTTTACTTAAAATTTCTTTATAATTCATTCTTAATATAATCGTACGATCGATATAGTATGTAGTATAATTTTAGTAAGGGTGAGCTTTAGTAACCAATACCCGCACAATAATATTACAAACTGATAGTTATAACTCCACCATGCTCGAAAGGTATACAACATTACAAACGACTAAAATTACAAACGACTGAAAACCCTGTTATTATTCAAAAAAGCCATTAAAAACAAAAGAGCGCTCTCTAAAAAAACATTAGTTTAAACCATTTCTCATACAAAATTATGCATGTGATATTTTGTTGAAATAATGATTCAATAGAGAGATCATTAACAACTTTTTAAAAACCTTTGGAAAATGTTTGAAAAGGTGTAAAGGCCCAGTCCCATACTGACGATATTCACGGCGAATCGCAACGATTTGACATCCGTCGAGAAAATCGCCATGGTCGTGTTGCATCGTGTTACATCGTATCGGTTTTTCCCCAAAAACCGTTGCGCATCGTGAAGAAAATCGTGAAAGCGGAGCCAAAATCGCCGTCTTCAACTGTTCAAAACAATCGCCACGCCACGACGATTGTTACCAAAAACTATTGTATTTACCGTTGCATATTCGTGTCAAGTCGTTCCACATCGTTGCAATTCGTTGCGAATCGTATCGCTTCGTTGTGCAGATCGGCGCTTTCCGTTTTTGAACTGACAATAGGCGTAAAGACTTACGTAATACCTATTCATCACGAGAGGGGTAGGGGGTAAATGAATAGATCATCCCCCTGTTGAATTGTATTAAAGGAACTAAAGAATACAACGTACTTTGGCACTTATTCCATAGTTGATGACTTGTAAAATAGGTCTGCCGAAAAAAAACTCCATAAAATTAAACACAGTAGTGATTTTAGACTAATTTTCTGATGCCAAATATCACTTAGCAGCCAGTTTACGCCACGCCCACATTTAGGGACCAGAATCGGCAGCGTGATTGACATGTGATTGACAATTCATTGGCTTACGTCATCTACAGAATTTAATTAATTAGTCCGTTCTTTAGATGACGTCACATTTTGGCGATTTAAAAGGGGCGTTCCCAGGACAATTAGATATTTACTAATTACCCTAAAATTGATTGATTTCATGGGAAATGACTGCCAAATTTCTTTTCTTGAGGAAAAATTACGTGTAGAGAGCCTAATTGTGAAAATTAGTCCATCTAGACGCCGTAGTTCCTTTAATGACAGATCTACGCCCATGGAACTGACTCAAACAAGTCTGATTGTTCATATGGTGCACTGCCCTATTGTTCCCTAAAAAGAATGAAAGGAAATCGTCGCGACATGGCGATAGTTTTGAACAGTCCCAAAACATTCGTTGTGCTAACACGATTCATGGCGTTATTCGCGATGCGCAACGGTTCGCAGAACGAATTACAACGACTCGCAACGAACTACAACGACTCGCGACGACTCAAGCGATTTTCTCCACGAATGATAATTCGTTGCGAGTCGCCGTAAAAATCGCCTCTACGGGACCACAACTTTTTTTCTGCCACGATTTTTCAACCGCAATGGTTAAAGACAAAAGAAGGACGAACCGACTCGTCGAACAACGACGAAGACCGAATATTCGTATTGAGTCGCCGTACAATTCTTCCCAATTCGTTGTTAAATCGTGGCTAAATCGAGTCGATTCGTTCTAGTAAATCGTTGCGAGTCGTTGCGAGTCGCCTTGAAAATCGTCAGTATGGGACTGGGCCTTTAGCATTTGTTTTAATTTGTAAAAAAAATTATCGAATAAATATGGGGCCCAGATGTATTCCGATGGGATACATTTTTTGATAATTCAGCCCTTGCTGAACCGATTTTGATCGAATCAAGCTTATTCTGTCATTAAAATTTAGTGCTCTTTTTAATTTTACAATCAGTTTTTCATTATCTCACGCAAAAAATAGTTCGTGCAGCGCCCTCTTTACCAAAACTGAATTACCCCGTTTTATCAGTTGTTATCGACTTGAGTACAGTCTAATAAAACAAACGTGGGAAGTCCACTTCTTATTTACAAAACAATACCTTTACTCCTTGAACTTCACCTTTAAAAAGAATGTATCTTCCCTGTAATATCGTTTGTTTCTTAAAACCAAAACTAAAATTCATATACTATGATTTGTCCCACGACTAAAATTCATTGGCCCTCTCCAATCTAACTTCAAATTTTCTTCAACTTCATGAGTACTATACGTTTCTTGCAAAAAAATAATATGACTTCCTTTATTTTTACACCATTCAAATACATTCCTCCTCTTAACCGTTTCTCTAAGACCTGTTACATTTAATGACAGAAAAGTCAAATTAGAATTTATTTTATCTGACTCGAACAAAGACATTAATAAAGATAATGACAGCCTTATATATTATTCCTATCATACCGCGAAATAGCATAAATAATGCACACAGATGAGCAGACAACCACTAGTGCACTTGTATTGCCTGCTAAACGTGTATTCCTGCCACGAAAGGGCATTTATTTAATTGCATTTTGTAAAAAGGGTTCTTGGTTCCCCTTGGTTGGTTTCCCTCCAAAATATTCCATCCGGAATTTAAACTGAAGCCCTCATGGGTTAAATAATTATTGTACTTTATCAGATATGGGTGCCTAGATAGAAAAGGGTCGAGGTTCACCTCGACTTATACACAATATTTATTCACTCGGAGACATTTACGGAAATGATAACAAATGCAATGCAGTAAGTCACAAACCGTCCTACTATATCTACTTGAAAGACCCACCGAAGTCTGGGCACAATTCTATTGACCCATTGTTCAACAACTGTATTTGATGCGGGTGTCGCTGAATTTGCAGTTGTGCGCATGCTTTACGGGAAAATTGTGTGTCAACAGACAGCAAAGTGCTTTCAAGAGTGAATCAGAGGAACAAATAATTATAGATGTTTTAAGTAATAAACAAGATGATTGAACAGAGTCATGTTAAAAAGGCACTATAAAATGTGTTTGTTATTATATCGGACATCGTCTGCTAATGATGACTTGCGCACTACTTAACGTCACAGTATTTCAGCTGGTTTCGGCGGGACTTTTGATGCATAATACTGGTTTACGAATTACCGTTTTTTCAATGATGAAAGCTCCTCAGTAATAATGATTGAAATACTTATTTGTAATATTCGTCTTATGGATTATGTATAAAATATGAAATATGAGCTTAATCTAAATTAAAATCAAAGAAATTCTACTTTAACAGCCTACCATTCCCAAAATTAGAAGTGTGCTTTAGCACGTACATACACATAAACCTATCAGTCTCCACTGCTCAGGGGACAAGAGAACACTCCATTTTCCAAATAAAGGAAATAGTTGCCAAGTAAATTAAAATCCCACGAATACTTGCTTTCCCATCGCAACAAACTAACAACTATTGCTATAACAAAAGACACTCATCCACGGGACCCTAACCCGTCCTTTGTTGTCGCCCCAAATCAGCAAGATTTTGGTAGAGAATGCGCTGCACATCACAATTTGTTTGTGATGGGTAATGAAAAACTGAGTGTCGAATTTGAGAGAACATGCAAATTAATGGCGGAATAAACTTTATTTGGTCAAAATCGGTCCAGAAACGGCTGAAATATCAATAAATATATCTGAAATTATAATTATTTGGGGCCCAAATAATAAGATTAGTTTTCAAAAATTTTAAAAATGCATACACTTTTTCAAAAATGTTCAAAAGATAGTTGTTGATGATCTCTCTATTTAATCATGATTTCAATAAAACATCACATGCATAATTTTGTTTAAAAAATGGTTAAAATCAATGCCTTTTTAGAGAGCGCCCTCTTGTGTTTTAATGGCTCTTTTTTAATGATAATGGGCTTTTTACATATTCGTTTATAACTTTGTATACCTGTCGAGCTTGGTGGAGTTATAACTATTAGTTTGTAATGTTACTGTGCAGGTTTTGGTTAATAAAGTTCAGCCTTACCAAAACTGTACTACCCCTTTAAACAATAAAAATAAATAAATACGAAATAACGGACTCTACAATGCCTTGTGCAATGCATGTATACTTTGTTTGTTATATCGTATATGAAAGGACAATCATTACAAAACTCACCATTTTATAATATACATGTACAAATGAGCAGCTTATTTCCAGCGGGTGCTGAATTCATTCGCTATCGTGTGGAAAACTATACGTAGCTACTTATAAACACGATTTTTGAGACAAAATACGAAAATATGGCGAAAAGTTGTTCCATTTTTCCATAATTATGCATGACTTGTGCACAAATTCGGACAAATATATGTGATTTTTTCCCAAAGCGGATTTAGCGCCTTTTGGAATGGAACTTTTCAAATACAGATTAGCCGAATACACTCATATGGGGAATTTTAAGGATAAATAGGGATTACTGTGTCAAGTTGTACGCAAATATTATTTGTTTCATGCGTGCATGATCATTAATCAGATAACGGATATTCTCGAATATAAAGAAATAATAAAGGATGTTCAAGTGCATGACATCGCAACGATCTCATTCTATAAATACTACATGGACTTCCCAAGTTTCTTTGATTAGACAGTATACGTACCTGGATAGCAATTGATTAATATGCTTAATGAATACATCGATATCAATTGATAAATATGCTTAATGAAGACATCGATTGTACGATTGCATTATGTATATTAGTATATCAAAAGGCATAAGCGACTCATTGGCTTCTTTACATCAATGTGATATCAAAGAGAGCCGTGTGAGTGAGAGCGGGACTATAGATGTAATCGCCTCTCCGGTTGGAGTACAAAACAGACCTTACAAATAATTACAATATTTGCAATTTGGTCGACAAAGATAAACTCGGTATCAGTTGCAGATCGGTCTAGTGCCAATAATCTAGAACAGTAGACGACGTGACAGAAGTTAATTATTTACAATAAAGTTATTACAAATTAGCTGCCAGATCAAGAGTTCAGATAAGACAGATATTATAGACCAGGCAATGTACGATTTCGTTCTTTTGCGTCGTAGGAAAAACGCAAACCACACTTGCTTCTACATAGTGATCCAAGAGCATACGGACATTAATATCAGTCAGAGGCTGTATTGCTTGTGTATCAACATCCTTCGAGCAATAGTAACATTTTGAAAATATCACTGTCTGTCGGGAATTCGTTCATACCTGAACCAGTAGATCCTCGATATAAAACATTTGTCATCATTTTGAAAACTCTCAACTTTCTGTCACTTTGTTCATACTTAAACCTATCCAGAACGTAATTGACCGTCGCGTAGCTCCTGATACATTTTTATAACATTTTGAAAACTCTGAATATTCTGTCGCTTTGTTCATACCTGAACGAGAGATATATTGATCGTCGAGAAGATCCTGATAGAAACTCTTTCAGAGTAACACAATGGCTGACTCCAGGTTTGAAGCCATGGTAACGGACGACCAGGGAGGATGCTCCACCAATAGAGACAATTCAATGTTTAGGTACCTGCTCAACTTCCAGCGCGATTACGAACTCATCTCGCCCATGTTGCACATGTTGCCAGATAACTTCAAGGAGCTTGACATGGAGGAGAAAAAGGCCGCCTTCTACCAGCTCCAACAACCACTGGTACGTGTTATTGAGAAAGCTAAACAGGAGCGCACATCTAGACGACCCAAGATTGAGTCTTTGGTGATGATAAAATCAGCCGAGAAATGCAGGCTTCGAGGTGAAAAAAGTACAATTGAGGACATAAAAGAGAAGGTGAAGCATAAGTTACAATTTGGGTTCACAAATAATTCCCAAGCGGGTGCGACAGCCACGATTTCTAATATCATGGAAGCAGATGTCCTCCCAAATGGTAGTGATACTACTGACGATGTGGTCTTAAGACTCAAAAACATAATATCCGATTTTAGATTCACCGTTAAGAATTGCAACCCTAAGTATGCTGAATCCAAGAGAAGGGATGAATCGTGGGTTTTTGAACGCTTGTAATTCATGCCCTTGGTCTCGGTATATGGCATGTTATTAATAGTATCAATACATAGTTATGATATTGTCGAACGCTTTAATTAGATCATATGAAAAGAGGCATCGTTATTACTATGATTAATAAATATAATTATTTCATAACCACAGACAATGTGGTGAATCTTGATCATTCCCAAATTTCTACATTTCTGTAACGGATTTCATATGTGTTATTTTGTTTGTTTACTCTATCAAGGTAATTGAAATACAATAGTATTTTCCTTCAATACACCAATGAGACCTGTTTCATTTCCCGAATGTTACACTTTCGAATATTACATATATACTAGACCATCAAATCGGTGTAAATGAGGCATAATTTTTGTTAAAACATTTGTGTATGGAAATCGGACCAATATCTACTTCATATTGGACAAGTTGGATTACTGATGTGAAAATGCTAACGTCAGTTTTACTTATATTGTTTCAGTTTGGATATTGTGTATATTTGAATGTACCACCATCAAAAACTAATATTATTGTAAACATAAGTTTTTTAGTAGTCCAGTCCACCACAAAGTTCAGAAAAATGTGTGTCTAAATAAATGTATAGACTACCTTTCTAGGTCAAATGCATCGTCCGCGATTATATTGTCTCCAAACGTATGCATGAATAGAACTGGCGCATTCGGAACAATGAGGCCAAAATGGTTTAGTAAGTGATAGCAATTAATTGCATTGTTTATGAATTACACAACCCTTCGGTAAATGTTTGATATCACACAATAGTACCCAAACATATTTATATGTCAGTGTTCTTTGCCAGGTGGTCACCATTATAAATTATTATTATTACTATACACGCCTTTATAAGACATATTTAATCAATTGCATAATGGAGCCTGGTGGGTCCTGTATATATTCTAGCCTCTAGGTATGGAAATTCCATAATTAAGTTCAGTTCAGTTAATTTATTTTTAATTTTTAACAAAAGTATAATTTACAAAATGAAATACAAAATGCATTCTTACAGGAGTTATGAAATAGATAAAATACACATATACAAATCAGTAATAGATAATTGTTGAAAATGGAGGGCGCTGCTAAGAAGCAAGGCTTGTAGGGTGCAGCGCCCTCAAAAATTACTGTTAAATTACCTTAAACTACATGTATACTACTACTACTACAACTACTACTACTACCACTATCAATACTACTATACTACCACTACTTAGTAATACTACAGGGAAACCTCCCCCTGTAGTAAATAACATTAAATGGTCTACAAACAATGATGACTACTACTTAGAATGAAACTAAAATAATTTAAAACAATTAAAAAACAAGACAAGGAGAAAAAAGGGAGAGAAAATAAGACATATTTAATCAATTGCATAATGGAGCCTGGTGGGTCCTGTATATATTCTATCCTGTAGGTATGGAAATTCCATAATTCAGTTCAGTTCAGTTAATTTATTTTTCATTTTTAACAAAAGTATAATTTACAAAATGAAATACAAAATGCATTCTTACAGGAGTTATGAAATAGATAAAATACACATATACAAATCAGTAATAGATAATTGTTGAAAATGGAGGGCGCTGCTAAGAAGCAAGGCTTGTAGGGTGCAGCGCCCTCAAAAGTTACTGTTAAATTACCTTAAACTACATGTATACTACTACTACTACAACTACTACTACTACCACTATCAATACTACTATACTACCACTACTTAGTAATACTACAGGGAAACCTCCACCTGTAGTAAATAACATTAAATGGTCTACAAACAATGATGACTACTACTTAGAATGAAACAAAAATAATTTAAAACAATTAAAAAACAAGACAAGGAGAAAAAAGGGAGAGAAAATTGGGAGTTAGAAGAGTTATAGAAGAAAGAAAGAAAAAGACAAAATCACAAGAATATTTTGGATCAGTAATCTCGCCAATAAGATAATACACAATGTTGACCAGGTCGGGGCACAAGTACACACCATATCGTATGAGTAAAGTTAATTAAATTTAATTAATTTATTTAATCTAGCTGTTAACATGTTATGTTTGCAGATTTGTTCAGATTGTCTGTTAGTCTTGCGAGTTATTTAATATGAAGTGAATGAATTGTCAACATTTAGCTCCATATTATACATTGTATAATGATAAGGATGTGGAAGGAGAAACCAATAACTAGCACAGTTATTTTTAGATCCTACTTCACTACGTACTTGTATGCATCCCATTACAAGTTTCGATTAATATTATAAATATTTCATCAACAGATCATTTGTATTTGTTTATATCAAACTCATATGTATTCTTGAAAATTATCTAAATGTGTAAAGTAAACAATGAAGGAACAATATTTATTTTAGACATGTCAATATTCCATACTTAAATATACAGAATGACCCGGATAACAAAACGTCATACATGACGTCCATCATCAGATAATAAATTAAGGAGTATTCACTAATCAAAGCACAGTATGAGCTAGATGGAGAAAGCAAGCGTGTGCAAATTATAATTAATGATATACGATTTGTTAGATTGTTATAATAAACGATTGGTGTATGCAGCTGTGGACGAATGCAGAAAGTACAACGTACTCATAATTCAAAATAAATTTGAAAAGCGTAATTGCAATGTTTGTATTCATTAATTTGTTTGTATTCAAGAGTGTTGCAATATTGTTTCATTACATGCTAGTAAATTTATGTCGTGGCTTGTTATGTCTTATTCTTTTATTTTGTAGTCAATAAAGTAGGATATAATAAGCCTTTTCGTAATTACACAATGGGCTCGCGTGACGTCACAGGTCGCGGGGTCATTTTCCCCCAAAAATCGGTGAATGAAGAAAGCCAAAACAAACGCGAGCTGTGCGCGCGCGCGCGGGTGCCTGTGTGTGTGTAATAAATCTCGCGAAAGTCGGTGTTCTGAAATCGATTTCCGGCTGAATTTGTCAAAATTTTCGCCGGAGCCTGTTCCGTAGGTGAATTTATGCATTTATTTCCGTAAATCTTAAGATTTTCAATCAGGTAAATGATTTTAGACACTTATTGAACTTATAAAAGCTCTTAAAAACAATTATTTGTTTCATCAAAAAAGATGTATAACTCTTGGAAAGTTCACAAGAAGCAGCATACTAAAATTCTGTACGGAAGTGGAGCTGTTATTAGACCGCCTCCGTCGGGGATGAATTCCAAGCGCCGTTCGGTCCCATAATCCTATATTTCGTGTATGAACTCTGGCTTGTATTCGACGTGATGTTTAATACATTTATTTAAAATACTTGCTTATATTTGTTGGATTTCATGCGTATCAGATGTCGAGAAATATTGTTTTCTTTGTATAAACCAAGTTTTAAAATTATTCTAAACCACTTATAAATTGGTTTTATATACCATAAAGCTACAAGCCAGTGTCACAGAATGCGCGTAGGCCTTCTAGCCGAAGCACCGAACAGCGCTTGGATTTCACCGCCGACGCAGGCGGCCCAATATCTGTACAGCGTCCGTACGACGATTCAGCCTGCTGCTTTCCGTGACTTTTTAAAGAGTTATAAAACATATTTAATGAAGTAAATGACTCGTCTCATGAACTTTTGTGGAATGTACAAGTCACTAAAATCACTTTCAATAGTATACAAATACAGATTTACGGAAATTAATGCTAGAATTACGGACAGAAACATGTTCCGGCGAAATGAATTACAGATCCTGTCACAAAACTCGAGTTAGATATCATTTATCAAAGACTACTGTATAAAATCTAGTCTATGAGATTGTATAAAAAATCGATAATTAGGTAGTTCATACCCTCTTTTAACAGAATAAAATAGCCAATACATCCAGATAACTGATTTGACCTTTTGATTTGACCTTTTGATTTGGTATTACAAACCATGAATGACTGCAGGCCAGTGTCACGAAATGCGCGTATTCGACTAGGCCTTTTTATGCCAGGCATCGGACAGCGCTTGGGATTTACCGCCCACGCAGGCGGCCCAATGTCTGTACAGTGTCCGTACGACGATCTAGTCTGCTGCTTTTATACACTTTTTGTAGAGTTATATAACAGATTTAATGAAGTAAATGACTGGTCTCATGAACTTTTATGGATTGTACATGTCCCTAAAATCACTTCCAATATTAGACAAATGCAGATTTACGGAAATGAATGCTAGGATTACGGACATGAAACATATTCCGGCGAAATGAAAGACAGATTCTGTCATAAAATCGGTTTTAGATATCATTTTTAAAAGATTATTGTAAAAAATGTAGCCTATGAGAGTTTATAAAATAATCAAAATATAGGTAGTTCATACCTTCTTTTACCAGAATATAATAGACAATACATCAAAAAAACTGATTTGACAACATTAAAAAGAACAAAATTAAGGCAAAAAATAGTGCGTCATTTCACATGATTTTTACACACATTTTAAAACATTTGTATATCCCCCCAAGTAACGGAAAAACACAATCTTTGAACAAAAAGTGATAAATATGCATTGAAATTATGATGTCCACTATTAATTATGGACATTAATTAAGTAAGTCTGGTGTTTTAGTGATTTAATTGTAGAAGAAAGAGCATAAGTTTGGGGTCGGTTTTTCGTGAGCTCAGCAAGAACGCAACGCAGTCTGAATTCGGTGTTTTTTAGGGAAAATGACCTGACCCGGAAACGCTTGTCGTGATCGTCGCGCATGCGCAAATCGTAATTACGAAAAGGCTTATTATATGATATTACTTGTCATATCCTGCATTTGTATATAATGTAAGTCGTGTCAAGACCAAGCATTCTATCCGGGAATCATAAGGGGGGAGGGGGGGGGGGGGGGTAGGCGAGGGGTGTATACGTTGCGTTTCACCCTCCCCCCCCCCCCCCCCCCCCTCCGCACCCCACCCCTTGATGAAGCTTTGGTCTCCGGAAAGGCAACTTTTCGTTTTAACGCAAATCCATTGTTTGTGTGTGTGTGTGTGTGTGTGTGTGTGTGTGTGTGTGTGTGTGTGTGTGTGTGTGTGTGTGTGTGTGCGTGTGTGCGCATGTGTGTGTGTGTGTGTGTGTAGGTGTGCTTTTGCTTGTATATCGGTACTCATGATGGAGATGATTTAAGTCATGCTTTCTTAAATGTTGGTATATACAGTATATGAAATGTTCATGAAGTTGACAGACATGTGCACAAATTGGCAGATCAAATGCGTATTTCTGTTATCTGATATGTCTACTGAGCATATTACCCTTCAAAACGCAATATCATAACACGAAAATACCCTTACTATATATTGAAACAAATGGCAATTTCAGATGTTAAATTGCTAAAATTTTCTAGCTCGCTTCGCTCGCATTCCGTATAAAAATATATAATATTCTACAACCTCGTGTGTTTATATATCACCCTTCAAAACGCAATATCATAACACGAATATACCCATACAATAATATTGAAACAATGGCAATTTCAGATGTTAAATTGCTAAAATTTTCCAGCTCGCTTCGCTCGCATTCCGTATAATATAATATTCTACAACCTCGCGTGTTTATATATTACCCTTCAAAACGCAGTAACATAACAGGAATATACCCATACAATAATATTAAAACAATTGGCAATTTCCGATGTTAATTTGCTAAAATTTTCAAACTCGCTTCGCTCGCCTTAATTACGCCATATCATAAGTAATAAACGAATATACCCATACAATAATATTGAAACAAATTGCAATTTTCCGATGTTAAATTGCTAAAATTTTCAAGCTCGCTTCGGCTCGCATTCCGTATAATATAATATTCTACAACCTCGCGTGTTTATATATTACCCTTCAAAACGCAATAACATAACAGGAATATACCCATACAATAATATTAAAACAATTGGCAATTTCCGATGTTAATTTGCTAAAATTTTCAAACTCGCTTCGCTCGCCTTAATTACGCCATATCATAAGTAATAAACGAATATACCCATACAATAATATTGAATCAAATTGCAATTTTCCGATGTTAAATTGCTAAAATGTTCAAGCTCGCTTCGGCTCGCATACAACCTCGGGTGTTTATATATTACTTTTCAAAACGCAATTATATAACACGAACATACCCATACAATTAAATTGAAACAAATGGCAATTTCAGATGTTAAATTGCTAGAATTTCCAACCTCGCTCCGCTCGCTTCCCCCTCACCCCACTAAGAGCCTGGGGTTCTCAACCAATGGTCTTGGTCTCGGCCTCGAAAAATGTTGACGGACCGTGGTCTCGGTCTTGAAAATTTTGAAGGTACTTGGTCTCGGCTTCGAAAATTTTACAAAATAACCCCCCCCCCCCCCCCTTGAAAAACTCCTGGGTACGCCACTGCTACTGAGTGAATTTATACAAAATACATGGCGAATTAAATTGTTCGAAAAATGGGTGAAAATGCAACGTGATATCTACTAACTATAATTGCACTGACTTTGTCCATAATAATGATTATCCACTAGATAATCAGAAATCTGAATACATCAATCGTATACAAACTATTATAATAGTCTATCTGGAAACAGTTCCATGCTTATCTTGGTAATACAAATATAATGAGGTATGTTAGAACGGCTAGAGTTCCAAGTTAATTTCGAGGATTTTTGCGATGTTATTGAATAATATCATTTTAAACATTGAGTAATATTGTTTTTATAATGATTCTTTACCCCACCTCTCGTGCTAATCATGCTGCACCATTTGTTGTATTACTGATATGTAGAAAAGTATACCCTGAGTATTGACGATTTCGTGCGAGCGTATTTACATATAACATGCATTAATGTAAATGTAATCATCAGGTGGCATTAATAAACGAGCTAAATGATTGTATATTTATGTTAATTTTATTTTAATTTTTGTTTTCGTCCCACAGAAAGGGGAAAATCAATTTGGCAAGTTGCTCTGACAATAGTTAAAAACATACATGATACAAGAAACATCTAAAGTTACAAAACAATAAATACGACTATATAAATCTACAAATAAATACAAATAAGAATACTACTAACAGTCAGCCCCGCGGAGCTTCTTGTTACAGTTAATTCCTTCTTTGATTTGACATGAAATAAGTGTTGGATTAAATTAGATTGGATATTATAGAACGGGTGAAGAAAATCCTCTATTTCATTTTCTGTTTACAATACAATGCGCATTCATGCAGTATACAAACAAGGTGTTGAACAATAGCATACTGTTCTATTTTTAGTCAGTTGGGAATCCCACCGTCGCGTTGTTGTTCAATCAGCTGAATTAATATCAATCGATTGGTAGTATCGTCACGTGACTGCATGCATATGTAATCTTGGTAATGGGTGCAAACATCATCAAGTATTCATTCGCATTTACGTATTCGGTTGTCCGTATGGTTTTAATGCCACATATTATACATTAACTACGTGTAGATATCGGGATAAAGGCATATGGTCCAATTGTTGTAAAAACATATTTTAACATAACCATCTCTTTAGTCAGAAGACAAACTGGTACAGTATACCGTTATATTTTAATATATTGACATATCTGAAATATATTTCAGCGAACAAATTTTTAATTTTATCTCGTGATTGATGTTTGACTTGTCGTGTCATTTTATCAGTTAAAATTGGGTGTTAGCTAGCTCTACGCTAAACGTCAATTAGGTGCTTTCGATAACGATTGAAACATGGATGAGAAAACGGCGCATGGACTTCCAGGAAGAATCGTCAAAGTAGACACGAATTATGCTAACATCTCCATTCATGGCCACGGAACAGCCCGCCTGGATATCTCAACAGCGAGGAGGCTTCTGGATTATAGAATAACCGATCTGAAAAGTCTTTTAGAAGTCGGTTGCTCTGTATTTGCAAGAATACGGCCATTTACAGAACAGACGCTGTCTAGACTACCGCATGCGGCCAAACAGGCAGTGTCTCGTCAAGGTCAACAGGAAGTCGCCTTCTTCCGAAAGGACGTCCAAGCACGTCGCCCTGATGTCAGCATCTCAGCTCTCTTCAAAGACATCGGTTCTTCATCGAAGATTCCTGACGAGTTTGTCGGTCGAATCCTGTCGGCGCTTATCCAGGTCACGATGACGTTGAACGGCCTGAGTTTGGACAAGGCACTGTCCATCCTACGGATCCACTCCAAGGTCAAGGACATCCCCGCTATCTATGTCCACCTTGCAGACCGCAACTGCCTCCGTTCCTTTGTCCAGAGCCAGTCGCAGTACTTCTACATTGCTCCAGAGGACCGCGTGATGCATTACGCTGGTTTCAACGAAGAAGTTTTCAAGGAAGCTATTGCGAAAGAAATTGGGACGACAACCGACGCGGATGCGGTCCAGGGACGTTCGCTGACAGATGGGGCTACTGCAGCGCCAAGCAGTGATGTTGATTTCGCCAATGTTGCACAGACGAGCCGTATTATCGAAACCCTGAGCGAGACTAAGACCGTTCTCAAGCCGTTACTGGATGCAAACAGGCGCGATGTCATCGTCGGGTTGGACTGCGAAGGCGTTCGACTGGGTGAGAAGATGTTTTTTAATACAAATGTTGATAAAACTATGCTAGTGTACCTAATGTATTCATGATCATGATCATTGGCGTCGCAAGAGGGGTATGTTTCCCTCTATCATTTGAATAAAACCATGAATCATAAGGTATAACCTCTAAAGATAAGTGGCCTGGCATCGCTATGACCAGGATACATCACTAAATTATTACTATCATGATAGTAGTAATAAGTAAAACACGATGATGATAGAAGTAGTAGTAGTAGTAGTAGTAGTAGTAGTAGTAGTAGTAGTAGTAGTAGTAGTAGTAGTTGTTGTTGTTGTTGTTGTTGTTGTTGTTGTTGTTGTTGTTGTAGTAGAAGTAGTAGTAGTAGTAGTAGTAGTAGTAGTAGTAGTAGTAGTAGTAGTAATAGTAGTAGTAGTAGTAGTAGTAGTAGTAGTAGTAGTAGTAGTAGTAGTAGTACTCGTAGTAGTAGTAGTAGTAGTAGTAGTAGAAGTAGTAGTAGTAGTAGTAGTAGTAGTAGTAGTAGTAGTAGTAGTAGTAGTAGTAGTAGTAATTAAAGTAGTTATAGTACTATTATTACCATCATTATACTAGTCTTATAATACTAATTATATCAGGAGGCTCTGGCGGCTGCATGACATTGGTGCAGGTTTCCACCGTAGATGGCAGAGCATTCATCTTCGATGTGATGAAGAACCCAAGTCTGTTGAAAGGTGACTCCTACCTCAGAAGGCTTTTGGAAAGCGCAGACATTTTGAAGGTTAGTCAACGGTGCTAAAAGTTATAGTCATCCCCGAATTATAACCCATTTAAATAGCCATAGGTCAATATAATAGCAAAGTGCCATAAACCGGGGTGACTTTGGCCATTTTTTTAGAAGGATGTATTTTCATCAAGTCTTGCTCTTTAGAACTAATTTTTTATTTCATACACTACCCTATAAAAATACATTTGAAACAAGATATTTGTTCTAGAAATTAAAGATTAATAACAAAAAACATGCATCTCAAAAAGTGGCAAAAGTCACCCCGGCTGCCAAAGTAAAACAATATAAATGATGCAAGTCATCAGGTCATGTTTGTTTAAATTCCCTTCTTCATTCTAAATTGTCGAGGGCCTGAACGCTAAACCACCTAGCCCGGTATATGTCAGATAATGTAGATATGAAATTATTTCTATGAAACTGAAAAAATAAAGCTCCGTTACTAACTACCCAATTCAAATTTTTATTGTATCCAATTTACTCTTACATATCTTACGTTGTTTGTATAGAATGCATGTGCATTCATGATGTTATCTTCCATACATAATGTAACCATTTATTTCTATTTAATGATTACTAGGTAATCCATGATTGCACCAACGATTCGCGTGTCCTCTTTCGGGATTTTGATGTCACCTTAAGAAACGTGTTTGACACCGTGGTAAGTGAAGCATCGAAATATATTTTGCAAAGGGGGGGGGGGGGGAGGCACAGAGGATTGGAAGCATAAGCCCCTAGCCATGCTAGCAGTGCCTAGTCGGTATGTTTTATGTTTTGTAGCCAACCCCCCACCCCCTATACGTGGCCTTGCCCCCTACTTTCTCCACAGCCCCCCCCCCCCCCCCCCCCCCCACAATCCTTACTGAAACCATCCATATCAAGACATTTTATTCTAAATTAGTAAAAGTGGACAGATTGTGTTTTCTCTGCAAATTGAATAGAGTTTAAAAAAAAAACATGTTGACGAAACGAAATACATTCTTGAGAAGGAAACATGGTGGCTTAAATTAAGATGAAGACAATGTATGATAATTGCGTTGAATATCTTTATCTATCAAATTAAACTTGCATCACTGAATATTCGTCTATTCGTTGTCATGGTAACAACATCCAGCTCGCAATGAGGATCCTGATGGAGCAGTTGAACCATGATAAGGTTTTTAAGGTCGGCTTCAAGGTTCTCTGTGAGATGCTGAGAGAGAAAGTTCTCCACAAGGAGGACGACTTCATGACCAAGATGTTGGAGACTCCCGACTTCTGGAAGATTCGCCCCCTCACGGACGAGATGATCTTCTACGCGGCTTCTGATGCCCTCTGCCTGGTGCCGAACGTCTACCAGAAACTCGACGGGTAGGTTTTGCTGGCACCAATCTAAGATATACATACAAACAAACAGACAGACAAACAATCAAACAAACAAACACATAACGAACAAATAACAATACCCACATACTCACACTCAGGCATATACACACTCAGACAGAAAGACAACCACTCACACACACACGCACACACACACACACACACACACACACACACACACACACACACACATACATACATACAGTTGTTATAGTCCATGCTCTCTCATGATACGACCTGTCAACGACATCTAGCAAAGTCATCATGATGTATGATAGAGCCATGGGGAACGATAAGAAAAAAATCGTGGAAAAAGTAATCTCACAAATTGCCCCGCCACGCCGACGAAAACACAACAACCCCAAGTTGCATTCATGCGTGGTTTCCCGCAATAAAAACATATATAGTTACTTTCACATGTATATAGACTAAGCCCTCCGACCAAGATATAGCTATGAATGATGTTTTCCGACATTAAAGTGATCTATAGTAACATTGTAAAAAAAAAATCAAAATTACTTGAAACTCCAGCGGTTCTTACATAAATACCTCATTGAATTTCATGTAAAATCAAACTCTGAACTGATGATTTGTTTAATAATAATTATGTTCCCCATAAATCTAAGTGCTATTTTATATAGATTAATAACCACCATCACGTCAAATTGAAAAACAAAAGATCGCGCAAACATTCATGACGTTATACCCGAACAGTATGTAATATGAAGAGATCATAATTCCAAAAGGCGCTAAATCCATCTTTTCGACTTTGGATAACTTTAAAGCAGGTTTCGTTGTTCAACCTTCGTACACATGCCTATGGGAATATGACAATGAAACGTTTCATATTTTGATTGTGATTGTGTAATATTTGTCCTAAAATTTTTATTTCCAGATAGCTGCGTATCGTATAAATGTTCCGATATCATTAACTTATTTTGATGGAAATTGGATGAAGTGCCGTTTGGAACTACATGTATAAGCTATAAGCTCTTCATATGATACGTTTGCGATCGACATAACGGTGACGAATTAGTGCTCTCTTGATTCGAGGTCTGTTTAGAAAAAATATGAAACTCGATTAATATGAATCTGGCTCGAAATTATTGTCCTTGGTGATTTGACGAAGCGTCTTTTAGAAGAGAAAGAAAAAAAAAACACGAAACGGTAAACGATTTCTAAGTCGCTAAAGCAGCGAGCGTCTTGGGGGAAATTACTCATATTAGGGATAGATTTGCTGGAGAATTGTCCTTGATTGTGTGCATTTATCGCCTTTAAAGGGATCTAGTAACATCGTCCAAATCCACAAAATTTTACTTAGAACTCTATAGAGGTTCTCTCATACCTGCGTGTTGTATTCGTATTACCAATAGAAGCATGGAACGGGTTTTGGTTGTTCAAATTTCCATTTCGATAACAAGATATTTACGATCACCCGATTCACAAAAAGCACACAGTAAACCACCGTAAAAAAAAAAAAAGGCACACGGTAAAATACTGAAGGGATGACATCTTCTGTAATCTGATGGATAATCTGTACAGTGATCCTATCCCTAACCCTAACCCTAACCCTAACCCTAACCCTAACCCCTCAGACGGTACTTTACTGAGTACCTCGTCACCCAGGTGATAGGTGACAACATCTAAACAATATATTACCGTGTACTTTTTTGTCATCCCTTCAGTATTTTACCGTGTGCCTTCTGTGTAATAGGTGCTACGATTGAAGTGTTTGGATTTGTAATTATCCACTGGAACGTTATATAACTTTGTACAAAGTCAGTGCAATGAGTTAGCGAATATCACTTTGTATTTTCGATCATTACTCGGCCATCATTTAACATCAACTTAACGTGAAATTTTCACACATTACCTATAGAGGACATATCAGATCACGGAAATAAAATTTGTATCAACCATTCATCACTTTTTGCACATGTCAGCAAAGTTTATACTAGATCCCTTTAACCGGGTGGGTTGTATACAAAGTCTATGGGGATTCAAGAAAGTCGAATTGAACTGGTTAATTTTTTCGCCAACTTTTCTTTCAAAAATCTTTTCCATTAAAGGGATAGTTGAGTTCTGGTAGAGAGAGTACAGTTTTAGTCAAACTGAATTTTAGTAACCAAAACATGCACCATTACATTACAAACTAATAATTATAACTCCATCATGCTCAAAAGGAATATAACAATTACAAACGACTAAGTAAAAGCCTGTTATCATTCAAAAAGAGCTGTTTAAACTAAAGAGGGCGCTTTCAAAAAATGCATTTGTTTAAACCATTTTAAATAACATATTGTGCATGTGATGTTTTGTTTAAATAGTGATTAGATAGAGAGATAATCAACAATTATCTAAAAAACCTCTTTTTTTGCAAAGAGGAAGCATTTTAAAACGAATTTCAACGGCTGGTTCAAAATTCTCTACTAAACCTGGGCCCCAGCTTTATTACAAATTGTTGTATTTATGGATATTTCAGCCGTCTCTGAACCGATTTTGATCAAACAAAGATGATTTTATTATTTAAATATTATGCTCTTTCAAATTTTACACTCAGTTTTTCATTACCTCACCAAAAAAATAAGTAGTCTAGCGCCCTCTCTACCAAAACTCAACTATCCCTTTAATTTGAATTTTATGTTTTTTGTTTACATCGAAAATTATGTATAAGTGAAAGATGAATTGAACTAATTTTTGGACCAATTAGGAACAACTCGCTCATGCGAGGTAACGCGGTTTGGAGCCGCATGAGAGCATAAATAGGAGTGTTTTACGTTACTTTATATCACTGGACAAAGTATTGCAGTAGCATACGAAACGTCGTGATCTTTCAGATTCCATGTTGACCATACATTGCGAGACAAACGAATATCACTAGCGATATTATTTCCGAATTGTAACATTGTTTACTGTTGATATCACTCAATTATAAACGTTATTTTTTCGATCCCAACACTCTTTCTATCACAAACATTCATTGCTGCATAGGCACATATTACACGTACATAATACATGAACATAATAAATCGTTAGTTTTCTTTGTTTTGTTTTGAGCACGATGGCAAAACAACATAATATGGTATACACACATACTTACGTACACAAATAAACTAACATTTCAATATTGTATCAACATATCGTACACACAATTATTGAAAACCACGCACACAAACATCCACGAATTCACATTTACATACAGACACATTATTCTACACAAACATACATACATGCATATACAATAATCATATTGCTTAAACAAACATGCATGCACGCAAACTTATGACTCACATGTGGATACGCACATACGCATAAACAAACGTGCATACAATAGTATTTGCACGAACACTTGAGCGCGTGCGCACACACAAACACATACACACACACACACAAACAAACACACACACAGGAAAGGAACATTTGTATGTTTTCTTAATTGTTTAAGTATATTTGATGTATGTACCCCCCCCCCCCCCCCCCCCCACCCCGGGCGTCAATCCTGGGGGGCAAGGGGGGCGGTCGCCCCACCAATGGAAATATTGAGGGGCGAACATATCATTTCGCCCCCCCCCCCCCCCAATAATTCCGAAAATGAGGAAGAAAACAATTGAGTGATATAATGCCAAAGAGTGAAAAGACACATTTATCAATAATTAATCTTCAAAATAGCTGTTTTATTTTTACTTTAAAAAGGACTATAAATCTCATTTTTGCCGCGCGCTTCGCGCGCATACAGTTTCTCATATTGCAAGTTTCATTTTGGTTGCGGGAACTCACATTTCGAAATGTGTTGGGCAGTGTAATTTCTCAAACGCACACCTCAAACGAAGTTTATTAAACCCTCATATATTGCACGCCGTCACATAAAATTAAATAATCTGAAATAGTCAATACAGTCAATTCGGTCCTTATGCGCTGAACGCAAATCAAATCGGTATCATGTCCCCCACATTTGAAAGTGGAGGAGATTGTCCCCCTCTCTTTGTCATTATGTATGTTTGGTTCCATACTTATAGACTTCATATAACGTGAAATGTATGTCTTAGGTGTGCACCAGATCGCACAATTTCACGCCCAAAAATACAAAAACTCCCTACTGTGGGAGTGGGCCGACACCCCCTCCCACACCCTCCACCGCTCGGTCGCTTCGCTTCCTCGCAATGTATCCTCTCCACAGGAGTTGTTGACGCCATAGAGTATATCGTGGCTCTATAGTATACTGGATCACGTGGATCCATCTCATGCAAGGCTCAATCTCATCTTCGCTATGCCCCTTAGAAAACGTTACCAGTAGGTTCACTGTTTTATATAATTTTAACACGCATGATAAGAGTCGCAAATGTCTGAAATATAAAAGCTTCCAGGGGGCTCCGCCCCCTGGACCCCCATTATTGTCCCCAAATGTGGGTGCCCCCAAAGTCAGGTCTTCGAGCCATCAAGACACTTTTAATGAGCGCATAATAACATTTTCCGGCATGCCAAATTTGGGGTTTTTAGCTCTCTCAGTGGTCACTCTAGACAATTTTTTTCAAATTTCGCCCCCAATCGCAAAAAACGGATCGACGCCCCTGCCCCCCCCCCCCCACCCCCTAAAATTACGCACCCATTTGGAAAATCCAGGCTACGTACGGGCCGGTCTATAAAGACAGTCCAAGAGGTGCAAGAAATACACTCTTTAAAGACTTCATAACAGGTAAATATACCACATCAGGAGTCAAGAAATGTGGTGTTTGTGAGAAGTTGGTCGTTACAGACAGATTGAGATTTGAACAGCGTTGAGCCGTTGACTGTACTAACATGTACCAGACATTGAACAGTACTGGGGGTGTTTCACAGAGATCATAGGTTGAACTTAATTCGAAGTTGCCTTTAAACATTATGGAAAGCCATTTGTAGCCTTTGAATAGAATATATCCCAAAGGATAAATACAAGTATTTTAGACTTTTCATAAACTTTACATGAAGACCATGGAATCCCCTTGATAACAAAAAATATCAATGATTTTTATCAACATTTCATGCCATTTAAATAAAAAATAAAAAAAAATTGTTTCAAAGAAACTAACGGCTTTCCATAATTTTCTAAGTCCAACTTAGAGTTAGGTTCAACCTAGGATCTTTGTGAAAAACCCCCTGATTTATAATAATTGCTTATTCCCTCTATGTTGGTTTCTTGTCTACCCCATGCACTGCTGATCAAAATTGCATTGTATTAAAAAAAACAAATTAAAACAAATTAGTTGGTTTTTAAACAAAGACATTCCGCGTTCTGTGGTTATGTGATATTTAGACCCTCATTCAGGTATATGATTTCGTACAGATGTGTTATGCATGCACTATTCATTACCATCATCGAGGTGCTCCATATTCGACATGCTATATTATTTGTATAGTAATAAGTAATACATTGCACACTATTTGTCGTTTTCTTCATATCTAAGCATAGCCTTAGATTATATAGAGCACAATATTTGGTTAGATCAATTTAATTACATGTATTATGGAAAGAGAGGTGTTGCGTATGGTTTAATAATTATTTGAAAAATATACACCAAATAGTTGTATGTAATGATGTTTTATCCGACCCAATGCAAATCATGTGTGGAGTCCTTCAGGGCTTAATTTTAGGTCCTCTTTTATTTATATTGTTGATTTAAATTATTGTTCTAATCTTCTGAAATTTGTCCTTTTTGCTGATGACACATGACACCAATATCCTCTATTCTCATAAAGATATTTATATTTTGTGTCAAACTTTAAATAATGAATTGCAGCATGTGTCACAATGGTTTAAAACTAATAGATTGTCTTTGAATACAACTAAATCTAATTTTATATATTTTCATTTTTAAGCAAATTATTATTTCATATAATTCGTTTATGTTCCGATAAAACGAGTGCAATCAAGTAATTTTTAGGTGTTATTATTGACCAGAATATTTAACATGGAATGCTCATATACTTGCCATTTCAAACAAAATTTCAAGAAATATTGGTGTCATTAGCAAATTACGTCATATATTGCCACAAAATATTTTGATTTTATTGTATAATACATGTACAATGGTTTTGCTGTATTTAATGTATTGTAATGTTGTATGGGGCAACACATACCCAACACGAGTGCAACGACTGTTTATATTACGAAAGCGTACAGTAAAAAAATGTCTTATGTCTGATTGTAACGCCTATTCAAAACCATTATTTCAACAACTCCAGTTTTTAAATATTTATCAGTTGAATAAATACTGTATTTCACTCATGGTTTTTAAACATAAAACTGATAAACTGCCTATGAATCTTGCCACTATGATGAAATGTAAACAATCTGTTCATAATTATAATACTAGAAATCCGGATAATTATTATATTGATAAATGTTCATCAACAAATTCTTCATTTACTATTAGACACACTGGCCCTATAATTTGGAACTTTCTCCCCAGAGATATCCGATACTCTAATTTTGTTTAACTCTTTTAAATCAACAATTATAAAATAATTCGTCTGTTTTAAATCAATAATAATGTATGCATGTTAATACGTCTACTGTGTGTTGTAGACTGTTCTGTTATTGTTGTATCTTTTTAGGCAATTGTTGGAATTTGATTGTAACTATTAATAACAGGGACTGCCTCGACAGAACCTTACGGTTTTATTTGCAGTTTCCCCAAATCATCTCTATTAATTAACGTTTTATAATTCTGGTGTATTTGTAAACATTTGTTTCCATTTTGTGTGTGTTCTCTGATATCTACATTGTATATAATATGTATGTTATACTGTTATAAGAATGTGTTTTTATGGATTTTAATTGAAATAAACTTGAAACTAAAGATGCTATCCGTTGCAGTTTATTTGAACATATTTATTTTTGGAGTTTACATGACGTGCATGAAATACATGTTAATTTAATTTAAATGAATCATTCAATATGATTTGAAATATTACAACGCGTGGAGAAATTCGTCTTTCGTTTTCTTCTCACAATACAAGGCACATTCCTGCAATAGACAAACGGGGTGTTGAACAATAGAACAATGTTTTATTTTTAGACAGCTGGGAATCCCACCAGTCATTTAAATGTCCAATCAGTCGAAAAAATATAAATTGACGATTTGAAGATCACGTGACTGCATACTGGGTGCAAACCAGGGGGGTCATACTGCGCGCTAATCTTGGAAACTTTTATGGACTGGCTAACATGGAATTCTGGGATACGTTTAGTCTAGGATCGAGACCCTCGATCGCATGCTGAACATAGCGCGACCAACGAGAGAGGTCTGCGTAACTTCAGTGATCGCTGCTCACGAGGCCTCGGCTGGCAGCCATCACTGCTGTTGTGCAGATCTCTCTCGTTGGCGGCTATCTATTATGGGTGGTGGGATTATTTTTAACATGCGATCGAGGGTCTTAGATCATAGACTACAAAATACCCAGCATTCCGTGTTAGCCAGTCCATGAAGTTTCCCTAACCGGCCATGTTTGCTGCGTGTTAAGGCTATGGGAAAATTAGCGCGCGTTGCGTAGATTCTCTTCTAGTTATTTATATACTACTTCTATGGTGCAAACATCATAATAGTAAGCATATACCACACATACACGAATTTGAATGGTTATCCTGGTTATTGCGCATCATATTATGTATATTATGTAGCTTTTGGAATGAAGGCATATATAACTTATTTGTTCGAGTGAACGCCTTATAAACAAAGTTCTTCTTCGAACAGAAAAGTTGATATATTATACGAGCAACGCTGACTAATTGACATCATTGAAATATAATTACGCGGATACATATTTTGTAACTTGGTGTTTAATGCACGGCCTTTCGATTTGCCGTGTTCTCTTTGTGTACTATTATACGTACTGTACATATCACAAAGCCCAATTAACGCTATACGCCCATTAGGTGCATTTAATTTAAAAAAATTAGAAATGGATGAGCAGACGAAGCAAGGTCTTCCAGGGAGAATCGTCAGGGTTGAAAGGAATTATGCAAACATCTCACTTCGTGACCACGGGAC
>JBAMJV010007964.1:0-51789 GCA_037951105.1 Echinarachnius parma | reverse complement strand
TTTCGATGTACTGGGCAATTCCAAGCAAACGCCGTGACGGTCAGAGGGTGTTTCTCACAATGAAAGTCCAAATAACTCATAAAATCTAAATATCTAGAACCAACTTTTGATATGCATCTGTAACCACTATCCTACCAATAATTTACAATAGGCAAGAAAACCAAAATTCCCAATAAATTATTAATTATGAATATCAATATCTGCCGTAACGCCGTGACGGCAAAAAGACATGGGTTTCTTACATGCTAAGAAACTAAGTAAACTCTGTGAACTACAGGAACATTTTGCACTTTTGTCACATTGATTCTTTGTACTAGACATCAAGCTAGAACATCCAAATAAAAATGTAGAAAAAATCCAATGCTCATAGTAAATATGATATCATAAATGTATCTATGCACTGTAACGCCGTGACTGTAACGCCGTGACCTTTGAATTGTACATGTTATATATATGGGAGATATTGAAGAGATGAATAATATGATATAATTTTAATGTAGTGATCCAGAATCAATAAAGAACTAGATGAATGGGTGATATAACCAAGATGCTATTAAATGATCATCCGCATGACACAAATTTGCAGCACAGCGCCCTCTATTGATCAAAAAATCTTTTAGGACATAATTGAAATTCTTATCTATTTCAGAAGTTAGTTAATGGAACCATCAAATATTAAAACCAAAATACATACTTAAATGTAACAATGAAATATGAGACCTTTGACATCTGACCTTTGACCTTGTTTCTCAAAATAACATACAAATGTTTAATTTTTGGTCTGCACAGTGCATATTTGCAAGTGATTTGTTTCATGTAACATGATTTCAGAGTTAGTAAATGTTTGTTTTTGAATTGGTAATTATCCGAGTGACCTTTGACCTGTGCCCCAAACAGTTTCAGAAAATTGTCTTTTACCTACAGTACTCTTTCTAACATTGATTCTGGAACTTAATTGTGAGAACAAAAAACAACAACAATATTTTGACCTGTTGACCTATGACCTCCCATGACCCCATTCCCTAATCAGGTCATATACTTCACTGGACGCATACCAGTATTATCATCCTGTTATCCTTCAAGGATTCTCAAACTATCTTGATAATAATATAATTTGTGCATATTTGTTAGCTATGTGACCTTTGACCTTTGACCTCATGGACCAAAATCATATCCAATAATCCGTACTTCTAAATACATGGATTGTACAAAGTTTGAACGAAATCCATCCCACGATTCTTGAGATATTGCAAAAAAAAGAACACTGATGTACAGATGCACATACAGACAGACGGACATACAACCCATACACATACATGACTCAGGTAACTTTGAGATGGAAACATTATCAACTGACCCTATTCATATAATTATAGCATGAGCAATGCCCAAGCATACCTACAAAAAATATCTTACACTATTTGATTATGTCTACTGTGTTATGTCAATGGGAATCCAGTAGGTAGCGTCACGGTGTTACACAAAACGTAACGCCGTGACCAAATTGATATTGATTATATTAATAAGTGGTAAAAGATAATGCTGCTATTCAGCATGCATATTATAGCCCTATGGGCTAATACAGAGAAAACAAAAAATTATTTCATTCCCATTCATATTTTTCCAGAAATATTAAAAATATATGTTTTAGTGTAACGCCGTGACATATTAATGATTGTAAATGAGACAGTCACTGAAGCGGAACGAAGAGCGAAAATGACGAAATTGATATTTATCTGAAAAATTGAAGCAATGATCCTATCAACACTGAAATAAAATTTTATGAAAACTCCTTTTCGCAGTTCTTTTATGCTTAATATTTAATTGAATGTTTTGTGAAAATAACTGAAAATTAATTTATGCTATATATTAACAATAAAATAATAGTTTACAATTTTTTTTTTCAAAAACAAAATACATTTTTGGAAAGTTCAATCTTTTAGCTTTCATTTGATACCTAATTTGTTATGGTACAACGAATTTGAAAAATCAGTGGTTATGTCAATGTTTGCTTGGAATTGCCCTACTTGGAAATATTCAAATCACATGCATGAGTTTATAATCCAAAATACCTGCCTGCATTCAATCGCACATTACATTTCAAGGCCGAAACGAGTGAAAATGCGTATTGAGGGTGTCTTATTTAAAACAGAAACGATAGTTGCCTTCAGTGGGGTAGCGTGGTCGGACTTATTGGGGGGAGGGGGGGCACACCCTATGTATTTCCTTGTTTTTTCAAAAAATGTCCCCTTATAATTATGTTCGCTTAATTATTAAGCGTAGCAAGGTCGATAAACCAAGTTATTATGCTTAGATTGTATTAATTTGATTTTGTATTCATGTATTTTTATTTATTTATTTATTCGTATTTATTTTTGTATTATTATTATTATTATTTTTATTTGTATTTATTTATTTTTATTTTTTATTATATCTATATATATATATATATATATTTTTTTTTTTGGGGGGGGGGGGCATTGTTTTGTATTTGTTTTGGTTTGCTTGTTTGATTGTTTTTTTGTTTTTTTTGGGGGGGTGGGTTCAGTAGTTGTCTCGACCATCACAAACAATGGTCTTGGGGTCTTTTTTTCTTCATTAATGACTCCTTGGTGATCGATAATTTTGTTTCCGCAATGGCCGCCGCCTGAATGTCCAAGTTAATCTGAAATGAAACATAAAATGAAACAGTTAATAATAAGGATAAACATTACATGGTTATTACACTTCAATTCATTTTCCAAGCATGAGTGCAAGAAATGTGTTTTCAATTTAATACAAAATGACTTGCTTCAATTTTACATGAATTGGTTTTAATTTCGGGAGCTTTTAGCCTTTACTTTAGCCCGTAATATATTATGGCCGTTTTCAAAACTCCAAGCCCCAAGCCCCCTCGCCGCGGCTCGGCTCGCAAATTTTGTCTTGTTTTATTGTCAAATCGCGCAGCTAATATCGTAATCGTAGACTGCGCATGCGTTCATCGTCTTTGTCGGAGTTCTGAACGTATTCGGTACAGCTTGCGCATGCATGTGCATTTACGTAGTGTAATGTACATTATCGCGGATATAATGTATATCACACATTCACGTTATCAAGCATGTCACGCAACTAGAGCTGGATACGTTGTTTAAGTTGATTTAAGTTGTTTTGGAACATATTTGATTAAAAACCATTTATGGAAGGATACATTTTGGACTCCAAACTCAGTGAGTAGTCAAATCGATAGTTTTTAATCATCATGTGGTCCGAAAAATGTTTTTTTCTAATTTTCAATGTAATTTGATTTGTAAATAAACTAAGAGTCTGCGAACGACGCTATGCCCTTCAATGCCGCGCATGCGTAGTACAAACCTTTCTCACAGTCGACGTAATTTAAGCGGGATATTCAAACCCCGATTTAGGCAAGATTTGGTCTACTTTTGGCCTCACTTTGTGATTGATTTTCACCACTTTTTTGACGGTTTCAGGAAAAAAATTTTACATCATTGGAACGATGCTGGTGATTTCTATCTAGGCAAGTAATTCATTTATTATGAGGAAGCAGTTAAATTTTTGCTCTGGGCACCCTAACTTTGACGCAGTGTTCTCGCAGCTCGCCAGGCCGTTTTCGCCACTCGTAAAGATCATACCGCCATGTGTAAACTCAATATAATAAATTTATGTCAATTTCCCCATATTTGCACATCTACAAAGTAATAAATGGTTCACTCAGGTGAACCATTTACATGCAATATATGCAAATGCGCTGGAGATAACAATACCAGCCATTCGTACACTGTTGCCGGTTCAATAGTTGACCGGCGTGTTTTATGACGCATCGGTAAGGAAAACGGACGGGAAATAATCATTTTTAGCTCACCTGAGCCAAAGGCTCAAGTGAGCTATTGTGATCGCTTTTTGTCCGTCGTCCGTCGTCCGTCGTCCGTCGTCCGTCGTCCGTCGTGCGTCGTCCGTCGTCCGTCGTCCGTAAACTTTTTACATTTTCATCTTCTTCTCCAGAACCAATGATCGGATTCCAACCAAACTTGGCAGGAATCATATTTAGGGGTAGAGGAACCAAAGTTGCTAAAATGGTGGGCGTGGCCCCCAGGGGGGCCCTGGGGGAGGGCACCAAATGTAAAAAATATGTAAATTTTAAACATCTTCTTCTCAAGATCCAGAAGTATGACAGACCTGATATTTCATATTTAGATGCCTCTATTGATGAAGAATGAAAGTTGTTCACAAGATTTTTGTGGGTGGTCCCATAAGGGCCCTGTGGGCGTAACAGTTTTTTTGGGGGCCCTACCATAGGAAATATACATTTTCATCTTCTTCTCCAGAATCAATGATTAGATTCCAACCAAACATGGCAGGAATCATCTTTAGGGGTAGAGGAACCAAAGTTGCTAAAATGGTGGGCGTGGCCCCCAGGGGGGCCCTGGAGGAGGGCACCAAGTGTAAAAAATATGTAAATTTTAAACATCTTCTTCTCAAGATCCAGAAGTATGACAGACCTGATATTTCATATGTAGATGCCTCTATTGATGAAGAATGAAAGTTGTTCACAAGATTTTTGTGGGTGGCCCCACAAGGGCCCTGTGGGCGTAACAGTTTTTTTTGGGGCCCTACCATAGGAAATATACATTTTCATCTTCTTCTCCAGAACCAATGATTAGATTCCAACCAAACATGGCAGGAATCATCCTTAGGGGTAGAGGAATCGAAGTTGCTAAAATGGTGGGCGTGGCCCTCAGGGGGGCCCTGGGGGAGGGCACCAAGTGTAAAAAATATGTTAATTTTAAATATCTTCTTCTCAAGATCCAGAAGTATGACAGACCTGATATTTCATATTTAGATGCCTCTATTGATGAAGAATGAAAGTTGTTCACAAGATTTTTGTGGGTGGCCCCATAAGGGTCCTGTGGGCGTAACAGTTTTTTGGGGGGTCCTACCATAGGAAATATACATTTTCATCTTCTTCTCCAGAATCAATGATTAGATTCCAACCAAACATGGCAGGAATCATCTTTAGGGGTAGAGGAACCAAAGTTGCTAAAATGGTGGCCGTGGCCCCCAGGAGGGCCCTGGAGGAGGGCACCAAGTGTAAAAAATATGTAAATTTTAAACATCTTCTTCTCAAGATCCAGAAGTATGACAGACCTGATATTTCATATGTAGATGCCTCTATTGATGAAGAATGAAAGTTGTTCACAAGATGTTTTTGGGTGGCCCCATAAGGGCCCTGTGGGGGTAACATTTTTTGGGGGGCCCTACCATAGGAAATATGCATTTTCATCTTCTTCTCAAGAACCAATGATTGGATTCCAACCAAACTTGACAGGAATCATCCTTAGGGGTAGAGGAACAAAATGTGCTATAATGGTGGGCGTAGCCCCCAGGGGGCCCTGGGGGAGGGGACTGAGTGTAAAAAATATGTAAATTTTAAAAATCTTCTTCTCAAGATCTAAAAGTATGACAGACCTGATATTTCACATTTAGATGCCTCTATTGATGAAGAATGAAAATTGTTCACAAGATTTTTGTGGGTGGCACCATAAGGGACCTGTGGGGTAACAATATTTTTGAGGCCCTACCATAGGAAATATGCATTTTCATCTTCTTCTCAAGAACCAATGATTGGATTCTAACCAAACTTGACATCCTTAGGGGTAGAGGAACAAAAGTTGCTAAAATGATGGATGTGACTGCCAAGGGGGCCCTAGGGGAGGGCACCTAGTGTAAAAATATGTACATTTTTAAACATCCTTCTTTTCAAGATACAGAAGTATTAAAGACCTGATATTTGGTTTATAGATGCCTCTTTTGAAAAAGAATGAAAGTTCATGACATTTCTTTCGATGGCCCCTGAGGGGTTCTGTGGGGGTAATATGTTGGGAGGGGGGGGGGGGGGGGGGACTTCCAAGAGAAATTAACATTTTTGTCTTTTTCTTCCAATTGAATAATTATATGTCAACCAAACTTTGTTGAAATCATGCTTAGTGGTAGGGGTTCCCAAGTTGTTTAAATGTTACTATTTGGCTTCTAGTGGAGTCTAATTGGAGGGCCCCCAAGGATAAAAAATGTATAAAATTCAAAGATCTTTTTCTCCTTATACATACAATGTATATGCAGAGAGAACATGCGCCAGATGTGAATTGATTGACCTCAGGTGAGCGTCGTGCCCCCCTGGGGCTCTTGTATTTCTACATTTTGCGGTCTTCAAAACAACAAAGTCAGTAATTATTATCAAAGTATATGAATTGTGGATCACATAAACAAATTTTTTTTTGCATTTGCTGGTAAATTGAGGGAGAAATCAGCCGACAAAAAAAATGTTTCTGTTGGATAGTGCAGCGGGCGGAAGAGGTTGATCTCCGCACAACCCTATTGTAATGAACCTATGTGTGCATATTTGCTGACACCATTTTCATAATTCCAATTTCATTATTTGTCTCAACAAATACGACAAATCTTATTGCCGAATAAAGCCAGGCGCATCCTCACTCTAAATTCTAAAATCGCTTCGAGGAAGTCTCCGATATAATTATCGCGCACCCGGCCCGGCCGTGTACGTCCGCGGGCCGGCAGCACGTCCGCCAGGAGCACAGCGAGCGCAGTCTCAAAACGGTCTGCAAAAATGCAGTGTTTTACGCTTAAATTCATCTTTTTATATGACAAACATCGAGATTCAAGGCTTTCATGTATTTATATGTAACAATATTTACGGAAATATAGTTAGAGAACATTCAGAATTACCTCAGTTTCAAGCAAAAAATTAGTTTTCCCGAAGAATAGGATCGAAAAATTAAAGCGCTTGTTCAACGTTCGTTGGCGAGCGAGGCTTTCAATAAGCGGCTGAGCATAGCGATCACATCGTTTTCGATCATTGCCACGGTTGCCAACTGCAGGTCTGTGATATTACGTGTAGTATGCGTATAATACACGTAGTCTATGCCGATCCACAAATTGGCAACAAAAGAGTGCTTAGTTCAGTTCACCTGGTCCGAGCGAGCTCTTCCTGAAAATTACCGAGATTATCAGCGCATTTGTTTGCTGTTTTTGCAGGCATTTGTTCTATATATATGTTTCAAAAGCCTTGCAAACATGTAAGTAAAATAAGAGATAGTCTAGAATACTGTATAAGCACATCTACACTGTAAATGGTTCTGGTATAACCATTTACCTTACACAAGTGTTAATTTGGGTAGAACCTGTTTTTGAACCAAATAAAAATCAAATTACAGACCATCTACAGTCATTAATTTCATGAATAGGTGGTGACATATTTGATTAATTTTTCATCAAAATTTGTATCTCAAAATGTCATGTCATACTCACAAAATGTGGACTTTGAGTGCCTTTTTTTCTTGCTCCTCTGTCTTCTGCCGTAAAACTGCGTGAAGCACGCCCGCAATCATCGAAACATCGACTTTTATCGCTGAAAAACAAGCGGACTCTGCACTTGTGCGCGCACGCAATTTCCCGATCATTCGCATGGCGTATCCGAATTCGGATACTATCGGCGATCGCCGTATCCAAATTCGTATACGGTACATTTTTGCTGTGCATGCGGTCTCCGCGCCTGCCCGCGCGAAATAAGCAAAATCGGCGACTGTATACTTGGCGTGATCGTGGAAACGTCAACGTTTCTTTGAATTTATTCTGAAAATGTCAACTTTGGGACATTTCTAGAGAAAAGGGGCCAAAATTGAACCATTTGGGTAAGCATGTGATACATCTGTTAATATTGATGTTTGTAAAGCCTTTTTGGGCGGTTGCTGAATCCGGCCGCCGGGGCTATATCAAAATCATAGATATCTTCATAATTATCAACATCGTGCACTCACTCGCACAGTCACTCGATAATCATACATCAACATAAACTCACCTTAAAACCGGCTCCTCCAGAGCTCCAACGTGACTCGCCCGTCCTCTCGCTCGGCGGACGTTAACGTTCCCTTCCAACTGTTGGAATCCCCGGGATTCCCAATTCCGAACCCTCGGCTCCTCGTGGAGCCATGCTTCTCTCTCGTGTGCCCGACAAACGCACAGTTTACGGTACAACTACAAGACGAGACACACAACGTGAAACACATAACACATAACATTTAGGTCCTCTCCGAAAACCTACTCAAATGGCTTCCTAAAGCCTTCACAATTTGTCTTCCCGACAACCCGTTTTGGAATCCCCGATCCCAACCCACCGCGGCCCAGCCCCAACCTCGTGTCGGAGCGACGCTACGCCCGTGGCGCACGTCCGTCTCCGTCGCACTCCTAAGGTGAACTGGCTCCATTTCGGCCATCCACCGGCGCACGTCCGACCCCGTCGCGCTCCTATGATGAACTGGCCACGAAACATGGCGTCTTTTCCCGAAATGCATCTAGCTCGTGCTTGCGAGCCCAACCAGTTTGAATCGCCCGCGCTTGCGTCCTGTATTCCCAATACATGACGCACGCACGGGGGGGACAAAGGTCGGAATCGCACGCGCGAGAGCACCCATTGTCTACCGCCGCTGCGGATATGCGGCCCGGTAGACACGAGAATACTGCCAGTCAAGTGCCACCTAAACGGCCATAATACCCGTAAAATCAGTGACGGCTACATTTGTTATGGTAAAATTTATTGCTAATACTTTATTAGTTCCAGGTGTTAATTTTTGCAGTTTTTGCTGGTGCGTGCCTTCATGTTCATGCATGCCCACCTATGGCAATGGTTGTATGTGTGTGTATAAGCTGTTAATTTCGCAAGGGTTTTATTTTCGCGAATTTCGCGTATCGATATACAGTCGCGAAATTAACAACGCGCGAAAATATTGTCAGTCATTCATACCATCTTGTCAGCAGGCATTCACATGCACTTGGGCGGCCATTTTCGTTCTTTTTCTGAATTTTTGAACAGTGCAACTTGCAAGGCAGACGGCGCGGCAGGGTAGCTAGCTAGTGCAATGCATAAGTTCATAATTAAACCCGTCTCGCGGCGCGGGCCGGGCCCCCGATACTCTGGGAGACCCGAGTGCGTGTTTCGTATCATTCAACTGACGGGCATTTTTTTTTTTGAGTCCTTGTTCAATATGCGTCCCTCAATTTGTCAAACAAATCGATAATTTTGCGAAAATAACCACTCATACGGTAAAATATATACTTTTACAGTAATATTGGGCAATTTTCTAGATTTTTTTTTCATTTCCGATGTTGCAAATTTCACATTGAAAAATCGGGCATTGGGAACATCGGCAATATCTGATGACTCCCGGCCCTACCCCTAGCCCTGCGGACGCTTCCCGTGCGCGATCGACACCATGCGCCACGGGTAATTTTTCCGACATATAAGTTTGTGCTTTTGCGCCACGCATACATTTTTTCCTGGCGAGAACGCTGCTTTGACAGCACTTTGTCTTTGACCCAGTTGTGAATGGTTACGACCGACGCCACCAGTATCAAATAGAACAATAGTACCACGTAGTTTGTCATGTGTAAAATACAGAGTATTTTACACATGACAGAACAGGTATGATGGCGCCTGACATACTTGCATTCAAAATCCTTGTATCTCAGTCACTGGTAGGACAATACAAAATCCCCCAAAACGAACAATTGATAATATGGGTTTGAACTTGTACCTAATTTCAAATTTTGGACTGCTAAATACATGATTCAAATAAAAATACCCAAATTTCGCAAAATAATCCTGAATTTTGATGGACCGGAAAAAAAGACGATCGCTCTCGCGCGATCCGCGACCACGTTAATAGCAGCGCGATTCGTCGCAAAAATAGCCACATTTTGCGGGAAATACACAGCGAACAGGCGACGCTTGCGAGGAGCTCACACACATTGCTCTGCGCATGCGAGCGAGCGATATGTCATCATATGAACACGAACATCAAACTGGTGTGCGCGCAGCACTGAATTGAACTCTGGGAGTGACCTGACTGGCAATCCTCTTCCGTTCAGGATTGCTTTGTTTTTCGCCAAACTATAAGGTTATAACGATGCATACACTCAATGCCACTCTAACACCTTTGTCATAGGACGGCTGCAGTAAATAAGTTTGTGAGACTGGCCAAAATTAGTGCTGTTAGGTAAAAAAAAAATCCTGTCTCGGAACCGTCTCGGTAGAATTCACAAGTGATAACGGGATCTCGGATCGTCTCGGATCCCGGGAAAAAAAATTATTGGAATTTGCTCTGAAAAAATGCAGCGTTGTAGACTTATCTTTCTCGTTTTAGTTAAAGTCATACCTGTAAAGTGTCAGATGTTGCATAAAATGACATTTGAGACTTCAATCCTATATCAATATCATTGTAAAATACAATTGAAAGATTTGTGTAAGTTTGAAAGAAAACGAACACTGTTTACCTAGTGAAAAAAACGATTATTGAGTTCATATTTTATCACCGAATACTGATGGTCTGCCACAGGAATAATTAGCCTTTTGAGATATTCGCACCCGTGTATGATAATGTTTACAGGCGTAGTACAGAATCCATGGAATTCGCGATCGCTGGGTCCAAAGTTCAATCTCCGGAATGTTCCCACGGGGGGTACGCGTGCTGCAATGTGGACGCAATTAGCTACGACTATTCAAAACCGTTGGCCAACGGTTTTGAAATAATGATTTTCAATGATAATTATCTTCATACCAAAGGGACATTTGAAAAAATCAAACCCTATTTTATTCTTCTCTTACCATAAGCTAAACAACACGGCAGAAGAGAAACGAGGAAGCTCCAATTAATTTTCGTTGATTTGGACACTTTACAGGTATGACTTTAAAGGGATCTAGTATTTTTGTTGACAAGTGCAAAAAGTTATGCGTGGTTATAAAATGAGTATTGGTATGATCTGATATGTCCAGAAAGTAATGTGTGAAAATTTCAAGTTAATTGGATGTTATTTGGCCGAGAAATGAGTGAAAATGCTAAGTGATATTCACTTACTCATTGCACTTACTTTCAGGGCTGGAAAGGTCCCGTAGATAAATTCATATCCGAACACCTCAATCGTAAATATCTTTTGAACAAAATGGAAATTTGAAAAACCGAAACCTGTCCAGTGCCTTTATTGTTAATAGGAATAAAACAAGGTATGAGGGAACCGCTAGAATTCCAATTGGATTTTGAGGATTTGGACAATGTTACTAAGTCCCTTTGATGCATAGGTGCCTTACAACTGACTCGTTCATTATCATTGCAATGCAGGCTGCACAGTACAGTATTGTAATGTGTGTATGTGTGATTGTAATGTTAATAGCTATGGTGTGCCAAATGCAACACCATGTTTGTAGACCACTCTTCTTCCTCGTATTCCTAGGGACATGTCTAATCACTAGATATAACAATTGCTAATTATTATCATTATCATTATTCTGTATCTCATCTAGGGCTGTCGATTTCGGGAGTATTTTCCTCCCGGGACTCGGGCGAGTCACGGGTACCCGAAATTTACCCATTTGTTGATTTCGCTATCGGCATGTCACGCCGCTGGGAAAACATGTTCATTCAAGTGACAAAAATGCAGCGCATTTATGACAATAAATCATCTTCTAAAATACAGCAAATTCGTAAATCAATTATAGTTTTAGCATTACTGACATGATTTTAACGGAATTATGGTAACATGCTGTTCAAATTTCCTCGATTACGAAATTTCTGACGAAAATAGGACATAAATGATCTCGGTGGCCGATCGTATCTTCAACACACATGACGAATTTGATTGTCATCGCGTACATACTTTGTAGATGGCCCCTCGCCACGGCCTCGATCCATTCTCAGTTATTATTTCCAAACAAAAACATGTGCTCCAGCTCTATAGCTAGCGCATGCACACACCAATACACATTGACCACGCCTCCAATAAATACACCACGCTATACTTTGTACACAATCGGTGCTTCCTAATGCTGTTATACATGTTACTACGCTTCGCTTGGCTGTAGCTGAATAGGCCACGCCTCTAATGTGTATCAGTCACTGATCTCTATAGTAGAGATTGGTGGTATCAGTGCGCTGTACTGTATACATGTATGGGCTAGCTAGCGAGGGACCGATCTAACGTACACAAGTGTGTGTCACATGCGTGTCGCCTTTTGATTGGCTGTGGCATCTTACTCATGAATATGCATGAATATTGAATAAAGAAGAAAACCTACGTGCGTGTCACATTTTCCTTTTGATTGGCTGTGACATGAATATGCATGAATACAGAGTCGATCAGTGGTTGTTTTGGGGGCTATGCATTGAGCGTGTGTAACGTAAATGTATGTATGTGGGATATGGTGGATTGTGCCTCGTAATGTGGTGTTTAAATTCAATGCACATGCAGTGCGCGATAGGTATACATATAATACATGTACGTAAGTGAAGAGATCGATAGACAAATATGAAGTTTCAAACAAGGGTTTAATATACATTGCATCTCATTAATGAACTGAATGATAACTAGCATATTATTACAGAGTGGGCAGATAACTCGGGCGTTCAAAGAGGGGAAAAGGAAAGAAAAGAAAATGAGAGTGGGCAGATAACTCTGGCGTTCAAAACGGGGAATTTTTCTTTTTGGGGGGGACATCGAGTATCGATTTTTGCGCCCGGGACTCGACATTTTTCGGCGGGACCCGGGTACCCGTGACTCGTCAACAGCCTTAATATCATCTGTATCAGTTAAATACTTTACAATCACCGGGAGAGGTTATCGCGTATAGGAGGGTGCATGCACACCTACATGTTATTATGGTCCTGGTAATAATGTCAAACTCTGGGACTGGGCACTTTTACTAAACTAAAGTCGAGGACAGATTCGCATGGCGCCTGACATACTTGCATTCAAAAACATTTAAAAAACAATGATAATATCGAATGTAGACACTCGGCTTTTTATGCTCTACCGTGGCTCCCAACATCACAATCTCGCATGAGCGATTGCGTTCCTGATAGGTCAACAACGGAACCCGCTGATTGGCCGGTGCACACGGGCAAACAACCAATCAACGGAACACTGGATCGGCCCGCCTAACGAAACAGCGTACGGTACGTCGCCACGACACTACCCCGAACAACCGGCCCACAACGGTTGATGCCAAACCCACGGCAGAACCCCCCTAGCCACCTTCTCGCTACAACGCTCATATCTACGTATCAATTTGAGGGCAGGGTGCCCGTATGTTCAATCAATAATAGTAAATATATAATCCATTGCGGATATAGTATCGGAAATAATATCGCTAATGATATTCGCTTGTCTCGCAATGTAAAACTAGGAATCTAAACGATCACGACGTTTCGTATGCTACTGCAATACTTTGTCAAATGATAATATCGAATGTAGACACTCGGCTTTTTATGCTCTACCGTGGCTCCCAACATCACAATCTCGCATGAGCGATTGCGTTCCTGATAGGTCAACAACGGAACCCGCTGATTGGCCGGTGCACACGGGCAAACAACCAATCAACGGAACACTGGATCGGCCCGCCTAACGAAACAGCGTACGGTACGTCGCCACGACACTACCCCGAACAACCGGCCCACAACGGTTGATGCCAAACCCACGGCAGAACCCCCCTAGCCACCTTCTCGCTACAACGCTCATATCTACGTATCAATTTGAGGGCAGGGTGCCCGTATGTTCAATCAATAATAGTAAATATATAATCCATTGCGGATATAGTATCGGAAATAATATCGCTAATGATATTCGCTTGTCTCGCAATGTAAAACTAGGAATCTAAACGATCACGACGTTTCGTATGCTACTGCAATACTTTGTCAAATGATAATATCGAATGTAGACACTCGGCTTTTTATGCTCTACCGTGGCTCCCAACATCACAATCTCGCATGAGCGATTGCGTTCCTGATAGGTCAACAACGGAACCCGCTGATTGGCCGGTGCACACGGGCAAACAACCAATCAACGGAACACTGGATCGGCCCGCCTAACGAAACAGCGTACGGTACGTCGCCACGACACTACCCCGAACAACCGGCCCACAACGGTTGATGCCAAACCCACGGCAGAACCCCCCTAGCCACCTTCTCGCTACAACGCTCATATCTACGTATCAATTTGAGGGCAGGGTGCCCGTATGTTCAATCAATAATAGTAAATATATAATCCATTGCGGATATAGTATCGGAAATAATATCGCTAATGATATTCGCTTGTCTCGCAATGTAAAACTAGGAATCTAAACGATCACGACGTTTCGTATGCTACTGCAATACTTTGTCAAATGATAATATCGAATGTAGACACTCGGCTTTTTATGCTCTACCGTGGCTCCCAACATCACAATCTCGCATGAGCGATTGCGTTCCTGATAGGTCAACAACGGAACCCGCTGATTGGCCGGTGCACACGGGCAAACAACCAATCAACGGAACACTGGATCGGCCCGCCTAACGAAACAGCGTACGGTACGTCGCCACGACACTACCCCGAACAACCGGCCCACAACGGTTGATGCCAAACCCACGGCAGAACCCCCCTAGCCACCTTCTCGCTACAACGCTCATATCTACGTATCAATTTGAGGGCAGGGTGCCCGTATGTTCAATCAATAATAGTAAATATATAATCCATTGCGGATATAGTATCGGAAATAATATCGCTAATGATATTCGCTTGTCTCGCAATGTAAAACTAGGAATCTAAACGATCACGACGTTTCGTATGCTACTGCAATACTTTGTCAAATGATAATATCGAATGTAGACACTCGGCTTTTTATGCTCTACCGTGGCTCCCAACATCACAATCTCGCATGAGCGATTGCGTTCCTGATAGGTCAACAACGGAACCCGCTGATTGGCCGGTGCACACGGGCAAACAACCAATCAACGGAACACTGGATCGGCCCGCCTAACGAAACAGCGTACGGTACGTCGCCACGACACTACCCCGAACAACCGGCCCACAACGGTTGATGCTTGTCTCGCAATGTAAAACTAGGAATCTAAACGATCACGACGTGAAATAATATCGCTAATGATATTCGCTTGTCTCGCAATGTAAAACTAGGAATCTAAACGATCACGACATACGGGCACCCTGCCCTCAAATTGATACGTAGATATGAGCGTTGTAGCGAGAAGGTGGCTAGGGGGGTTCTGCCGTGGGTTTGGCATCAACCGTTGTGGGCCGGTTGTTCGGGGTAGTGTCGTGGCGACGTACCGTACGCTGTTTCGTTAGGCGGGCCGATCCAGTGTTCCGTTGATTGGTTGTTTGCCCGTGTGCACCGGCCAATCAGCGGGTTCCGTTGTTGACCTATCAGGAACGCAATCGCTCATGCGAGATTGTGATGTTGGGAGCCACGGTAGAGCATAAAAAGCCGAGTGTCTACATTCGATATTATCATTTGACAAAGTATTGCAGTAGCATACGAAACGTCGTGATCGTTTAGATTCCTAGTTTTACATTGCGAGACAAGCGAATATCATTAGCGATATTATTTCCGATACTATATCCGCAATGGATTATATATTTACTATTATTGATTGAACATACGGGCACCCTGCCCTCAAATTGATACGTAGATATGAGCGTTGTAGCGAGAAGGTGGCTAGGGGGGTTCTGCCGTGGGTTTGGCATCAACCGTTGTGGGCCGGTTGTTCGGGGTAGTGTCGTGGCGACGTACCGTACGCTGTTTCGTTAGGCGGGCCGATCCAGTGTTCCGTTGATTGGTTGTTTGCCCGTGTGCACCGGCCAATCAGCGGGTTCCGTTGTTGACCTATCAGGAACGCAATCGCTCATGCGAGATTGTGATGTTGGGAGCCACGGTAGAGCATAAAAAGCCGAGTGTCTACATTCGATATTATCATTTGACAAAGTATTGCAGTAGCATACGAAACGTCGTGATCGTTTAGATTCCTAGTTTTACATTGCGAGACAAGCGAATATCATTAGCGATATTATTTCCGATACTATATCCGCAATGGATTATATATTTACTATTATTGATTGAACATACGGGCACCCTGCCCTCAAATTGATACGTAGATATGAGCGTTGTAGCGAGAAGGTGGCTAGGGGGGTTCTGCCGTGGGTTTGGCATCAACCGTTGTGGGCCGGTTGTTCGGGGTAGTGTCGTGGCGACGTACCGTACGCTGTTTCGTTAGGCGGGCCGATCCAGTGTTCCGTTGATTGGTTGTTTGCCCGTGTGCACCGGCCAATCAGCGGGTTCCGTTGTTGACCTATCAGGAACGCAATCGCTCATGCGAGATTGTGATGTTGGGAGCCACGGTAGAGCATAAAAAGCCGAGTGTCTACATTCGATATTATCATTTGACAAAGTATTGCAGTAGCATACGAAACGTCGTGATCGTTTAGATTCCTAGTTTTACATTGCGAGACAAGCGAATATCATTAGCGATATTATTTCCGATACTATATCCGCAATGGATTATATATTTACTATTATTGATTGAACATACGGGCACCCTGCCCTCAAATTGATACGTAGATATGAGCGTTGTAGCGAGAAGGTGGCTAGGGGGGTTCTGCCGTGGGTTTGGCATCAACCGTTGTGGGCCGGTTGTTCGGGGTAGTGTCGTGGCGACGTACCGTACGCTGTTTCGTTAGGCGGGCCGATCCAGTGTTCCGTTGATTGGTTGTTTGCCCGTGTGCACCGGCCAATCAGCGGGTTCCGTTGTTGACCTATCAGGAACGCAATCGCTCATGCGAGATTGTGATGTTGGGAGCCACGGTAGAGCATAAAAAGCCGAGTGTCTACATTCGATATTATCATTTGACAAAGTATTGCAGTAGCATACGAAACGTCGTGATCGTTTAGATTCCTAGTTTTACATTGCGAGACAAGCGAATATCATTAGCGATATTATTTCCGATATGGGTTTTGTTGCCTAATTTCAAATTCTTGGACTTCTACTCTAGTAGACAGTTTTCCACCTCCAAAATACATGATTTGATTAATAAATACCTTAATTTTGCAAAATAACCCAGAATTTGGACGGACTGGGAAAGACTTATTATTTTTATTATTATTATTAAGTGTTAGATGTTGCTTGTAAGTATACATGATGGAAAAGATAAGAATAAGATTTTTATCAAGATAATTGAAATATTTTGGACAATTTCTTTTCTATTTATTTACAGGAAAAGACAATCTATACAGAGTCTACAGCCATGGCCAATTGCAAGACACCCGTCAGCATCCTTCAGGAGATGTGCGCCAAGAAGGGCGTGACACCGGTCTACGACACCATCGGCCAAGAGGGGGCATCCCACCAGCCAAAATTCACCATCCGGTGCACTGCGGGCGACGTAGTGGGCAACGGAGACGGTTCGAGCAAGAAGGTAGCCAAGCAGTCTGCGGCGGAGGACGTCCTCCAACAACTGGACGTTGAGGTGCCCTCAGTGGCGGTGGAGCAAGATGAATCAGGGTAAATGAGCCTCCACACTAACCCTTTTCTGTAAATGAGCCTCCACACTAACCCTTTCCTGTAAATGAGCCTCCACACTAACCCTTTCCTGTAAATGAGCCCTATGTGGCTCCAGATGAGATTTACCTTTCTAATCTTTTCTCTTGTAGTTGAACACTTATTTTGTAGCCTGATAGGGCAACCAAACTAGAAGGCTGTAGGTACAATTCTTTATCCAGGACTCGACATGACAAAATAAGAAAAAATCTTGTTTCCTTCCCTGTCATGTTTCATCTATAATCACAGTTTTGATCAGGAAAGAGTGATATTTTGAATAGCTAAAAGTTTACTCATGAAATAATTTTTTCGGGCCACTAGAAAAGCGAACATTTCACTGGCCCGACCGAAAAGTTAAGTGTGGAGCCCTGCTTTATCATTAGCTCTGTTATGTGATCTACAAGTGTTATTCAAAGTGCTTTTTTCCCCTCTTTTATCAGAGATTCAAAGAACAACCCTGTCGGAGAACTACAAGAACTGACCACGCAGCTGGGCTGGAGGAAACCGGAATACCTTGTGGTTGAGGAGAGCGGTCCCCCGCACAGCAGACGCTTCGTCATCTCGGTCGCCGTCGACCAGTACAAAAAAGAAGGTAAGACTGTTGCACTCAACTTTTCTGCAATCAAATATAAATTAAGCACAATAAATACATAATTAGAAATGATTAAGAAAATGATTACAAATTTGTATCCAAAGGAAGCTCAAGCTTATTGAAAGGACCTGTTGCTGAACTACTGACAACACCCAATCAACATTGAGCATTTTAGCTTTGCCTTAGTTGTTACAATTATTGGACATTTACAACATGAAGAATAAAATGGAGATTTACATGAGATAGCCATTTCTGTATTTTAAAAATGTGATCAATCAGCAAAGCAATTCAATAAGTCAATCATTCAATCAATAAATCAATCAATAAGTCTTTCCTTCAATCAATAAATCAATCAGTCAATCAGTTATTTTGTCAAATATAAACAAACTACAGTCAACTTCGCGTAAGTCGAACTTGACGGGACCGTGTGAAACACTTCGACTTAGACGATATTCGACTTGCGCGTAAGTCGAATAAAATGTATGTTGTGGCCCCTACCACGCACTGCATGCTATAGCTATAGCTACACCTGTTTGGAAAGCAGCTTAGCACAGCGGGCTGATCGTTGCAATACAGGCATCCAGAAAGAAAAAAACACACACACACAACTCAACTTTCATGTACACAGAACTCAACATTATATCTGTTGATAAAAAACCACATGGCCTGGTGATAGTTGGGTCACTGGTAGGTCACATCAAGGATCCTTGGATTGGTCACATACAGTACTATACAGTACAAACACACACACTCGTACAATGTATCATCCACACACTCATACATTGTCCACAAACAGTGTGTTTCACATATACACTGCTTGCATGCACTACATGCATACACATCGGCTTGACTCGTCGACTTCGTAATAGGGGGTTAATTATGTGCGAGCGTACGTACTGCAAAATCAAGTGTCAAGAGGAGAAAGGGAGAGCAAGAGAGAGGAGTTGAGAGAGATGCGAGATAAGAACAGACCTAAGGAGTGTCAGATTTTATTGCTTCGACTTATGCGATGCGAATTTCATGTTTTGTATTGAAAGTGTACCAGGAATTTGATCGACTTAGACGATAATTCGACTTACAAAAATCGACTTATGCAGAGGAATAACACACGCAAGTGTATGACAATAAATCGGGACTTTTTATAATTGTCGACTTACGCGATTATTCGATATATGCGACTTCGACTTACGCGGAGTTGACTGTATAATGTTTGCGTTTCTTATTTAGGAGTTGATCGGAGCAAAAGGCTAGCAAATATAAACAAACTATGATGTCTGTGTGTCTTATTTAGGAGTTGATCAGAGCAAACGGCTGGCAAAGAGGGCAGCAGCTAATGCCTTGCTGGAAGTGCTACGAGGTCTACCATTGGACATCAACCCAGGATTGATCAGCAAAAAAGTAAGACCGAGAGTGTTCCTCACAATCATGACAATTTATTGCTAAGCTCAAAATTCACTTCTTCTTTTTTCCTTATGACCCAGTCGGGCAAGTTAAATCAAAATTTCTTTAATTTTAGTGTCCCGAAACCTCATTTTGGTGGCCCCAATTAAAGAAATAACATTAAACAAATTATATTATATTTGGTTGCATTTATGTGGCCCTGAGCTAATATTTAGTCGCCCCGGACCAGCAGGCATGGGCTAATTACAAACTCTGGGGGTGTATTCTGAAAACGGTTTTAACTTCAAATTTATTGTATCTAGGTCATATCGACGTCACTAAAATTAGTGCTGAGTCAAATCGAATATTTTGGAAACCGAATATGAGTCGTGTAAAAACGGTCGGATATCGAATATATCCGGGAAAAAAAAAAAGAAAACAAAAAAAAAAAAAAAATTATTTTTTAAAAATCCGATACAAATATTCTGTCCGTTTTTTCAATTAGAATCGGCAGGACAGTGCGATGTTAGTGTACAAACTGCTGTCAAGATGAAAGATTTCGATATCTCTTCATATATTCTTCTAAATTTGTCTCTCACTATACCACTTACATGTATATATTATTATTTGTTTTGTTTATTTGTAATTTATGTAAAATACCTTTACTTTTAACTTTAGCAATAGATAAGCAGGGTTCAATGTGCCATTTTCTGATCGAATCTATCGAATGGGGATTTAATCGTTTTTTTTGTTGTTGTTTTTCTTTGGATACTCGTATCCGAAAATTTGTATCCGGTATCCGACCTTCACGGTCGGATATCGGATATCCATCCGTTTGGACTCAGCCCTAACTAAAATATATTATAGCAAATCGCTATTCCTTATTAAGTACAGTTTCAGAATATTGATTTGGCTAAAATTTTTTAGTGACGTAGATAAAAATGATTTTAGCTTAAAATCATTTTCAGAATACATCCCCTCGTTATCATTTATATCAACTTTTTTTAAAGTAACAAAATTGCAGACAAAAATGTAAAGCTCCTCCCTTAGAATCGTAGATGCTTTAATTTGTCCTTGATTAATACAAATTCATGAAAAATTTCATATATATCATTGATCAATCTTCTTCAATCCAGCAGAAGCGCCCCAAGCAGATTGGACCGAGCCGTCTTCTGATCAAGAACCTAGCTCAGGCTGAAGGCAATTACATTGCCAGCCTTCGAATCAACCCTCTTAACTTCCCAGGTAAATATATTCTCCTTATTCTTGTCCTCTCTTTCTCCTCTATTTGCTGTTTATCATTTTATATTAAAGTGCAGAAAGCAGTATTGTTTTATGTCACACCTGAAGTCTGTTTTTAAATGTTAAAGATGGTCAAGCGTGGGGATATTACACAGCGGGTCGCCATTTTGAACTCGGCAAGTTTGTGCGCACTGCAACAACACTGATGCAGTATGCATCGCGCACCGTGCGCAGGAAGTTTTCAATATGGCGCCGCGCATCTGATTTACGAATCCGAACCACCTTTAATGTTTAATGTAATATGACAGTAATCCAATTTGTGGCAGTGACATTTTTCCAGAAAAAAACCCAGACTCGGCTCTCTTATTATAGTAATAATATAAAGAGTTCTTATATTGCGTCATCTATTGCAAGATGCTTAGGGGGCATATCGTCGCTGGGCTGTTAAAACCTCGTATCTCAAATTTTGGTGAAAATTACTTTTTTTGATAAATGTGAAGTTTAAGGTTTTTCTTCTTACGTATGAGGCAGCACAACTTCTATGCAACATCACGCAAGTTTAAGGTGTAATTCATCTAACTAATAACCACATGAGTTGCATATCATAAAAAATAATGTCAAAATTCATCTTTTGGAAAACCTTGTATCTCATTTTAGGATTTAGTACGAAAACCTCGTAACTCAATTTCCCGCCTTCCAAATTATTTTTTCGTGCATTTAACCCTAAAAAGACGGGGGGGGGGGGTTGATTTAGCCCCCCCTCCTCTATTTTCGCGATTTCTTCGCAACGCTTAAATATTTTACGGTACCACTTCACGACTTTTTTCCTTAGAGTCTTGCGCAACTTTTGATACCAAATTTGCGACAACCGGGTGTACCGTTCTAAAGTTACGTGACCTTTTGTAAGTGAGCGTCGGCCCGAAAATCGCTAAATTTTGTGATTTGTGTTCAAATCCTATGGAAATTGACTTTTTCCTAGAATAGACAAAATCTTCATTATTTTTCATTCTGATCACTGCAATTATTTAATTTTGGGCTACAAATGGTTGAATAATGGTTAATATTTTATTCCATCAAAAAAATATATAACAAATATTTTTAAAATGCAAAAAATACGAAAAAAATGCAATTTTCGCATAATTAATTAGCTCTAATTAGCATATTATAATTAAAACAAAAAATTTAACTATGCAATATTGTATGGCTCATGGACATCTATCACCATACCAAATTTGGAGTAGATTGGAGTTTCGATTGCCGAGAAAACTACAAAAAATACAAAAAAATACAATTTTTGCATAATTAATTAGCTCTAATTAGCATATTATAATTAAAACAAAAAATTTAACTATGCAATATTGTATGGCTCATGGACATCTATCACCATGCCAAATTTGGAGTCGATTGGAGTTTCGATTGCCGAGAAAACTACAAAAAATACAAAAAAAATACAATTTTTGCATAATTAATTAGCTCTAATTAGCCATATTCTAATTTATTATTTTGTTTTAAACTACGCAATATTGTAGACCTTATGGACATCTATCACGATGCCAAATTTGGAGTCAATTGGAGTTTCGGTTGCCGAGATCTTAGGGGGGGGCCCTTTTAGCCCCCCCCCCCCAGTTTTTTGAAGGTTCAAAATAGCCCAGTCTTTTTAGGGTTAAACCATTTCATATCGAATTGATTATCAAACATAGTCTTAAGTTCAAATAACATAGCCTACGCACATAATTTGTTAAAATAAGAATGTTTTTTCGCTCTCCTGAACATTTTGTTTTTTTGAGATAAGAGGTTTTAACAGCCCAGCGACGATATATACGTGTATGCTACATCAAGAAAGCATTCTGGAACGCTTTTTAAATCAAAAGTATCTGAATTTGGATACTTTGAACGCTCATAGTATCAAATCTTTTTCAATTTTTTTTTTTTTATTTGCTTCTGTTGGCCCAAAACAAAGAGAAAGTATTAAAATCCAGTTATAGTCGGTCGCCCATTTGGTCCAGTGGAATTTACCATCGATGAATTTTAGTGGCCCGAATGCTGTTCATGCTATTGTTAGACCCTACTAACTCCAGTATGCTGCAACACCTCATCAGAATCAGAGCTGTAAAATTGACAAAATAAATTGCATTATACTTATCATTTTTTAGAATATAGAATATACAAACATAGAAGAACTTGTCCGTTAGTGACCAATTAGGAACGTACTCGCTCATGCGAGATAGCGCTTTGGAGCCGACCGTACAGTATAAAACACGCTTGTTTACAACATATTCTCTAACACCTGACGAAGTGTTGCAGCGGCGCACAAAACGTTGTGATCTTTTAGATTCCTTGTTGACCATACATTGCGAGACAAACGAATATCACTAGCGATATTATTTCCGATACTATATCCGCAATGAGTAATATATTTAGTATTAGAAGAACCTGACAAGAAATTAAGTTTCAATTTATATCATTTTGTACGACTAAATATTTCCTTCAATATTTCCATTTTATTGTCAGACCCTACATACTCCAGTATGCTCCAAGACCTGTCCAAGGAACAGAGCTTCAAGATTGAGTACGTTCCCATCGAGGAGCTGAACAAGTCTGGGCACTACCAGTGTTTCGTGCGCCTCCTCACCGCCCCGGTCACCGTGTGCTTCGCCAACGGGCTCTCGCGCACCGACTCACTCGAGACCGCCTCGCACAACGCCCTGCAGTACCTCAAGCTGATGGCGACCCTCATGCCCACCCCCAAGATGCTGGGAGAGAACAACCCCAACGCTAACGGGCAGGTGCGTTTGAATTCCGAACCCCGATGATGAGGACGATGACGACAACGACGACGATGATGGTATTCGGACAACTAACCCCCAGGCAACTACTTTCGAAAAAGAAAAGAGTAGTTATCTGGGGAGCAGTTAGTTGTCCTGTAAGATTTATAGCCGCAACTGTGTGAGATTATAATAGTTGTGGTCATAGCTGGTGAGCAGCTACTGTAGGTTTTTTTCTCTGCTAATAAGGAATTCCAATTTCTTAAATTTCCCTCATTTGAATTTGAGCTGTGTGCATTCGGACAACTAACCCCCAGGCAACTACTTTCGAAAAAGAAAAGAGTAGTTATCTGGGGAGCAGTTAGTTGTCCTGTAAGATTGGTAGCCGCAACTGTGTGAGATAATGATAGTTGTGGTTATTTTTGCAGAGGTCGTAGCTGGTGAGCCAGCTATTGTAGGTTTTTTTCTCTGCTAATAAGGAATTCCAATTTTTTAAAATTTCCCTCATTTGAATTTGAGCTGTGTGCATTCGGACAACTAACCCCCAGGCAACTACTTTTGAAAAAGAAAAGAGTAGTTATCTGGGGAGTAGTAAGTTGTCCTGTAAGATTTATAGCTGCAACTGTGTGAGATTATAAAAGTTGTGGTTATTGTGCAGAGGTCATAGCTGGTGAGCAGCTATTGGAGTTTTTTTTTTTTTTCTCTACTGATAAGGAATTCCAATTTCTTAAATTTCCCTCATTTTAATTTAATCTGTGTGCTGGGTAAGGTGCTGTTGAAAGACGAAATCCTTCAATTATGGAAAGCCATTTGTATAGTCTTGGAATAAATCATATTCAGAAGCAACAATAATGCAAGTATTTGAAACTTCCAACCAACATTCTTATCCATAATTCAAGGCTCCTTGATAATAACAAATATTACTGATTTCCACAACAAAAAAACTGATTTAGAAAGTATGGCTTGCAAACGAACTGTTTCAATAATTTTACAAATAAACTGAATGGCTCTCCATAATTGTTAGGTCCAACTTATAGTTTAGTTCAACTTCTATCTTTTTTAAACACCCCATCCCCTGATTTAAAGCTATATTTATGATGTAAATGGATCAAGAATAGTGTATATTTTCTCCATATACATAGTATTCTCAAATCCCTTATTGGTATCCGTATATATGTATGAGAGAGATTTTTTTCCTACATCATAAAACAGTACATTAATGTTATGCTATAATTGTGCTAGCATACCAAAAACTCACTGTAAATTGCAGTGTATAAGCATATGTTTTTGTTTTTTCAAGATCATGATATGGTTAAGACTTCATTGAAGCTGTTGCAATTTGTTGAGATAGACGAAAATTGGAATTGTAGATGGAAATTGATTCTCCGACAAGTATGATGGAATGGTTTCGTTAAAGTCTTTGTGAGATCTACTGTAACTGAAAATTTGTTTCTTATTGTTTCATATACTTCCATGTAGACCCTCAAATTTAATGTTCACAGCTTATACACAGCAATTTACAGTAAAAACAATTGAATAAAATACTTGTATTTTGAAACATAATTTTCGTACAAGAGTTAGCTAGAGATATTTGTGGCAAGATGATACATGTACATCTATTTATTGGACTGTGGCTGTAGAGAATGCTGACTTGTGCATTCACAGCCGCTTGCTTCATTGAACATAAATAATGTATGCCTTGTGCTTTACTAATGAATAATAATGGGACATAATGGGACTTATGATTTAAAAGGAGCTATTGATTTCACATGACTTTTGCTTCTATTATGAAACACATTCGGGTGGTGTTTCACTTAACACTAAAATTAATTTTAGCATCTTTTTTATCACTAAAAATTGATGCTATAATCACTTTCAATGCTTCGTGAATCACTCCCCTGCTATGTGAAACGATAGTGACCATTTTGAGGCAAAAGCCAGGTTAAAGCAATTGTTTGTTTTAATGCACATGTTCCAATAGTGTGGTAAACATGTAAGTATTATTTGTATAAATTCAGGTGCTGTTTGCATGCAGTAAAACCTGTGTACAGTGACCACCTAAGGGAAACAAGAAAAGTGGCCACTGTGGACAGGTGACCTCTATAGACAGGTTCTATAATATTATATATACACACATGTGTATAGTGACCACCTAAGGGAAACATGAAGTGGCCACCATGGACAGGTGACCTCTATATACAGGTTCAGTAACACTGATTGCGGGGGACCTCTTTTTGTGGCCACTATAGGCAGGTTTGAAGGTTATTTTTATTAAAGGTACTAGGTAATGTGCAAAACATTATTTGGATGGGTGAATTATAAATCAATGGAATTCATTGCCTTTGCTGAGCATACACAATCTTCTGTGAAATGTTAATTGCAAAACAGTTTAGTTTTGGCTAAGATATGAGTGAAAATGAAAATCGAGAATTATATAAAGAACACCTGGCAAGAGAGTTACTTTTGAAACTTTCACTTAAAATCTTGTATGATTTCTACATGTACAAACAGTACAAACTACTGGGAGGGTGTTTCACAAAGATCCCAAGTCGAACTTAACACTAGGTTGGACTTAAATAGAATGGAAAGCCATTTGAAGCTTATTCAAGAGCATAAATGCGAATATTTGGAATTTTCCACAACATTTCACATCAATAACATAGTCTCTTTGATAAATAAAAATGTTAATGATTTTTTATTAAAATTGTAGGCCCATTTAATAAGAGAACTTGTTTAACAATTTTACAAAGAATGTTATTGCTTTCCATAATGTTTAAGACCAACTTAGTGTTAAGTTCGACTTTGGATCTTTGTGAAACACCCCCTTTTATTTTACCTTGGAAAGTATCAGTTTTGTAATTTGTCCTCCAAAAATGTTACCCAGTACCTTTAAAACTTGCTTTCCCACCTCTATTAGTGTGAACGTTACATTTTGTTACTATCTGTCGTTTCATGTAATGTTACAATTCTGTTTTTGCCATGTGTCATATTTAAGTATTAGAATCGTTGATGAAAAATGTCATTCAATTTCATTTTCCGTTTAAATTCAATTTTGAAGTTGATAAGCAATAGCTGTATTCAGAAGTCAAACTGTTTTTAACCAACCATTTGTATTTGTAGACATAACTGCTTTGTATTTTTAGTTTCTTTTGCTGCTCACAATTATTTTTTTTAGAAGAAATGATGACGGGAAATAAAGACCACTCATGGTGGTTATTGCACTTGTCTTTAAGAAAATATTAATAGAAAGTTAATATAAATTTTGGTCAACAAATAGTCAACATTATTTTTTAGTGACATATGTAATAAGTGTAATTTTTTAAATAACCCAATTGCTATACAGCACTAGTATTAATAATAGTATGAAGGGAATGAAGGAAATCACACATTGACAATTTAATATTGGGACTTTTATTGTTAGAGGGTTGTTGTTGATTTTTTGTCGCTGATTTTTAAAATTTTTTAGTGGTGGTGTAATTTTGATTTTACCCCCATCCAATAATATTAGTTGAAAAAGGTATATTTTGATTATAGAGAGGTAGGACTATTCAAAGGTTTTCTATTTGAATGTATCCATGTCTTAGTATTACTATAATTTCAATTCACTCGCCTTCTTACTAAGAAAGCGAGTGAATTGCCATTGTATTTTACTTACCTATTTATCTGTTTAACTTTTTGTTTGACAATGTACTTGTGTGTGTTTTGGAATAGTTTGGTGGCTTTTTTACTTTTTTAATGACTGTTGTCCACACTAACATTTATATTATTTTTTACATTTATGAGGGAGGCGGGGCTTATGAGTGCATGGAACATTTCCGCTTAACCCCTTGACTACGGGAACCGGGTTGGTTGTCTACAACGTCCCATGGATATTTCAGAATCTCGAAGGGAATGGGTTAAAAAAGGCATAGTAGTATAAAGGTGTTCTGGTCTAGTGGTCAGAGATCTGCTCTTCGCTCTAATCCGCCTGGGTCCAAACATAGGCTGCTTCTCTTGGATGGTGATGATAAAGGGCGGTCCCATACGTAAACAATCATAATTGATTGAATGCGTCCGTAAACACACACAAAAATAGAGCATTATAGCCTGCTGTTTATAAATGTGCGCTATTCAGAGGTGCATTATTACACTTGGTCATTTGTGCACCATTTGTGCACCATCTCCACTCCCTGGGAAGCATACTATCCTGAGCTGTTATACAAGAGCGCTACAGGCTAATTAACACCCTTCCAAACACAAATTTGTACTCCTGGGTAAATTAAATGCCTTGCTGAAGAACTTATTTTACACATCCAGTGTATTTCCTTATTGTGTATCCTTTTGGGTTTTTCCCCCATTTTTGTCTTTATAAGTTTGGGGATGCTTGTGCACTCAACTGGGTTGGCCGTTGGGCTCACCAACTTTGGGGCACACTATGTTTTTTTAAATCAAATTGTTTACTCTTTTGTTTTTAATTGTATTAATCAATGGGGTGTATATACCCCTCCTCCGCCTCATGCAATGCTCCCAATAGCTACACCACTGGCCTTTGGCATAATCTTGTAGCAAACAAATCATGACTATTAATTGATTTTTGCTTATTTTCTTTTTTAAAAGTACAAATAATGGGTTTATATTTAAAAGACGGTAAAGCCAATACAACCTAATGAAAAACAAAAAAAGAAGACAAAGTGGAGAAAATGTGCGACATTTTTAATAAAATCTTCAAAATTATATCATAATTAATATGCAATTATTTTTTATTATTTAGACAATGTGTATTTCATGATGGTAAGGCTTTGTCGTATTTTGGATATAAACCCATCAAACCGTACAAACTGTTTATAGGAAACTTGTCATTGGTTTTTTAGTAATGTCATATGATCACGTCATATGTGATTTCTTAAGTTGTGTTCTTGTTTTGTAATGTATACAAAACTTAGAATATGTACAATAAACTTTCTTGAAAAGTATCTATGTTTTTCCATGTTTTATGTTTGTTTTTATTTTAATGTCAGTTGCCTATGTAATTAATAGTGTTATCAAAAACACGTTTCCAAGAATTTAAATTGAATTTAAAATATTTTGGTTATTTATAACCCATGGGTTTAAATTATTGGTAATGCAGCATTTAAATATGGGTTATATTATTGATACTATATCAGGGCTAAAAGGATGTAAAATGAGGTGATATAACCCAAAGTCAAATATATCCCGCAAATGAGAATTTTGTCCATTATGATCTCAAATAATTATGTATCATAATCTCTAAGACCACTACAAATGTTAAGATTTATGTTTATTTTTTGTTTGTGTGTGTGTGTGTGCCAGAGCCGTATATGGCTCTGGTGTGTGTGTGCGTGCATGTTTGTTTGTGTGTATGCGTGTGCGTGTGTGTGTGTGTGTGTGTGTGTGTCACGTACAATGTCAGCATGCTATTGGTATACGTGCATGTTTGATGAAGGAATGTATTATATGTATACCAATGATAAAAGTGTAGTAAAAGCAACATTTTTTTTATATGGTTAATCACATAGCTAGAAAGGTGGGGAGGGGGGGGGGGGGGGGGGGTGGGGGGCAAGGGATAACCCCAGGAAGTAACCAGTGGCATAGTCATGGGATTGTCAGTGGGTATGTTCCTCCCCCCCCGAAAAAATGTGTAAACATTGGAACAATTATAAGGCTAAACATGAAGAAAAATAAAGAAATACATAGAGTGCTGCACTCCCCACAAAATGTCCTTAACCCCTGCTTAGTGTCCCCTATCACTACCCTGGCGGTGTCTCTTCATAAAAAGATGTAACACATGATATCGTTATCGAGGTGAACAATGTCGCCCTATTTGCGGCGTTTCGAGACATTTTCAGCAATTATACCCCTTTTTAAAACAAAAAAGCACACAGCAGGTACAATATAATTTGTGGCATTTCACGAAAAGGTACCCTTTAAAAATTTATTTCGCGTGCATTTGTGTGAAGTTTGTTCCCTTGTTTCACATCTCTACGAACATACATATTCATGAAATGCTTGGCCTATTTTCCAAAGTTACAAACCCAGGATCACAAAGCCAGAAATTTTGCAGGAGGTGGGGGGGGGGGGGGGGGGATCTAATCAGCGAGAGCGTAAGCGTGAACCGATTTGAGCAGCATAATGCCTTAGGGTCCCTGGCGGGGATCTAGGGACAGAACCCTGGAAGCGTTATGTATTTTAGCTATTCAAAGCCCCAAAATAAAAAAATAACAAGGCGAACAAAAAGTGTGAGGGGGGATTGGCCTCGGGCCCAAGAGACCCCGTCGCTATGCTACTGTACTTGGTTGAATACGAATCCGGGTCTGCCATGTTTGCCAACCCGCCCCCCCCCCCCCCCCGATATTTGTTTGTTTGTTTGATGTTGTTGTTGTTTTTTTTTTTTTTTTGGGGGGGGGGGGGGGGCTCGTACGCCCATTATGGCAGTCAGACCATGGACTCTGGCTACTATAGTACTAGGTCAGACTAAGGTACAATGGTCAATCTTTATTTAAAGTAAAGCAAATCCAGTGCAGTCTGTCACACAGATTATCCAGGAAATGGTATGGATTTGTACCAATCCACCTAGTTGAGAAATGACCGACTCTACATGGGATTTTCTTTTATAAATCGGACATCGTACTTCAACTTGAAGCGGTCCCTGAGCGGAATAACGGTCGGAATATAGACACTGATTTTTCGGTCTAGATTCCACTTGAACAGTTCTGTGATGTAAAGATCTCGATTCGTCTTAACACGGACGTCGCGTCGTTGTGATCAAAATTAAACAAATATGAAACTTCAAAGAAAGCTTGTGTGTTACTCGATGAGCCTGGCTCTTATTTCTGCATGGTCTGGTAAGAAGGCGTCTGATGTTCACCTCAGAGGACCCATCCCGGCTTCGATCTTTCTCGGTAAGTTGTTTTTTTCTTCTTCATGTTATCACACAATGATTACGTTGACCAACATTTTGCGATAATTATACATACACAATTATAAAGAATTTATGATTCGTATCCTATATCAGAAGAATCATTGGGGCCCGGGTATCAAACAGGGTTGTTGCAACCCGGGGGTGGGGGGTGGGGGCCTGGGGGTAAGTGCCCCCCCCCCCTCTATGAGCATGATTTGTTGTGGCAGAGGGGGGGGGGGGGGGTGGCACGTGCCATCAGTGCCCCCTTATGCGGAATCCCCTGGTGCCCCCACTGAAAAAAAAAACCTACGCCACTGGTCAACTACGTACTAAGCTAAACAACAAAAGCGATGGTGAGGGCGCATCAACTATTTGACATGTGGCACAGCAGCTCTCCGCAAATTAAAGGGTGACTAAATTAAAAAAATTAAATACTTTGGTTGATCTATAATAATGAAAACATCACATATCTGTTGACTATTTGATGTACATTTTTGTCATATTTTTTATATTATTTTTTCTATTACTTTTTTCTACCTGCTCAGCTTCACCCCTACAAAAACCCAGCCAGAAGCTATTGACTTCTGTGACATCATAATACCATTCAACCACCTATTTACAATAGCATTGTATGTTTTATACAATGCCCACTCACCATGAACTTGAGAAGGGTTTCAATGAAAACATCCAACGCTAATGCAATAAGGTACTTAGTGGGTAAGAACATATCTTTTGTTTATGTTTATCTAGCTGATCGATGGTTGAATGGTATTGTGATGTCACAGAAGTCAATAGCTTCTGTTTTTTTAGGGGTGGATCTTAGCAGGTAGAATAAAAATTATATTAAAAATTATATTAAAAATATGACAAAAATGTACATCAAATAGTCAACAGATATGTGATGTATTCATTATTATAGATCAACCAAAGTCAACATGCGTTTTTAATTTAGTCACCCTTTAAAGCTCGACTACGCATCCCCATTTTCCTCTCTTGCCATTGTTTGTTACATTCAATCGCTTTGCCAATAAAGAATGCAATGGTATTAAACGCTTCCCGAGCCCACCTCGCCCCCAGTGGCGGATCCAGGGGGGGGGGGGGGGTTAGGGGGTTTAACCCCCCACCCCCCCCCCCTTGGGCTGCCAAGTGAAAATGTATCAGTGAAAAAAGTGAAGAAAAAAAGTGAAAAAACATCACTTACGGGGTTCAAAATAGCAACAACAAAAAAAATCGCCGAGAGGGGGGACACCCCCTCTCGGGACTCTCCCCCCACTCGCCGCTACGCGGCTCGGACTTCGCCGCTTCGCGGCTCGGGTCAAATAAACCCCCCCCCTTAGCAAAAAGCTAGATCCGCCCCTGCCCCCCCCCCCCCTCCCCCCTTCCCTAATTCCCCCTCCTGAATGGTAACTTGCCATTTGGTCTACTCCCATTTGGTCTACTAGAAAATTATGTTTATTGGATTATGATATTAGGGTTAATTAGGGGTGTGGATAAGGGTTAGGGTTAGGTTTTGTGTTAGGGGTCGTGTTTGGAGTTGGGGAAATTGCTTTCGGCTACTTTCCCGAAACTGGACTTGGGCTTTAAAGGCATCAGGTAGTAGACCAACTGAGTTGTAGACCAATCATCCGGTAAACCTCCTGAACGATATCACGACCTGACAATATAAAAGTGGTCACCTTGCAATTTCCTGCTTTGATTCCTGTTCTAGTCTGACCTAGTGGCGTCTTTAACCTATTGTGTTGCTATTACCTTCTCTATATAATGTTCCTACGTTTGTTCATTCATTCATTCCGGCATTAAAAATTAATTAATTAGTTACTTCTTTCATTCATTTATTCATTCATGCATTCATTCATTCATTCATTCAATCAATCGTTCGTTCGTTCGTTCGTTAATTTTTTTCCGTCAACAATTTTCGCGGCCGAGACCGGGATCCTTCAAAAAAATTCGAGACCGAGACCGAGACCACTTGTAAAGTTGTCTCCTCGAGGGCCGAGACCATTGGTTATGATGGTCGAGACCGCAACAAATGGACTCGAGACCAGTTAAAAATGGTAATGGGGCGGGGGGGGGGGGGGGTTTGAACCCCCCCCCGAAAAAAAAACAGTCATGTTTTCATCAAACGGGGGGGGGGGGGGGGGGGGGGGGGGTGAACCCCCCCCTTCTCCCCCTCTCTGGGTACGCCTATGATCTGATTGGTACCGACATAGAAAAGAAAACCCGACGGTTGAAGGAAGCTACTAATCTATACGGTCCTACCATACCTACTCACTTACAAGATTGTTCGTCTATCTAGTCTAGTGGTTCTTTGTTTTGTTTTTTCATCCCAGGTGGTTTTCCTCATCAGTACAGACAGTACTAATATAAATATGAACAAATGGTCCCCCTCTCTCTCTCTCTTTTTTAAAATTAATATATATATTGATTTAATTTGGAAAAAATCTCGGGGATCTATATTCAACGGTGTACAAACGCAAAGCAACGTATAAAGCAAAGAGCACTATGAATTTTCACTTATAACGCAGCCAAAACAGGGTATTTCACACATCACATTATGGAATACACTGTACTACGTTACATATTGTCTTGGATATAGATATATATATATTATATATTATGATATATAGATATTTAGATAGATAGATAGATAGATAGATAGATAGATAGATAGATAGATAGATAGATAGATAGATAGATAGATAGATAGATAGATAGATAGATAGATAGATAGATAGATAGATAGATAGATAGATAGATAAATGGTATTTTATTAATTTCAGGATTCACAGTTTCATAACCGAATTGCACATGCATTGCAAGATTAAAATAATACATTGTAAAAAAGTTTCTTCTTTGACCGTGTCCATCTCATCATAATGGAGTCGGGTCAACTTTCTTGAATTAATCTTTTACGTACCAAGATCGTAAAGAGGAGGGGTTGTGGCATGGGCGTACGGGAACATTCTTGCAAGGGGGCCGAGGTATGCATGTTGCCCGAATACCAGCTTTCCATGTTTCACCTGACAAGCAAAACAAACATGTTCTCCACCACTTACTGCAAGAAAATTAGCTGTGATTTTGCCCAAATGCTTTTGCCAAAATTCAGTTGCTTTGCGGCCGAATATTACCACTTAATTTCGAAACTCTGATGAGGACTGCAGCCCCCTCGCGGGCCACTTACCCGCCCCGCCACTCATTCCCCATGAGTTGTGGGCTTGTGGCTCGATCGTTGTATGCTATCAAAGAACGTCTGAACAACCAATCGTATTCTTTCATTTCAGGTTTGTTCTCCGTTGTGTCGTTCTTCTTCTCGCTTCTGTTACTTGGACTGCTATGGCTCCGTCCATCCCCGAATCAAGGGGTGAGGTCCACCCTCCTGCATCTCTTGTGTGTCTCAAGGTTGCAACTCAGGGGCAAGCGGGTCCTCCGGAGGCTGAGGCTTTCCTGGAAACATCCGCGCGGAGTACCAGGAGCGGCTTCTCCTCGACATCCTCGCGTCGAACTCCGGGACGGACTACGGCCAGAGACACGACCTGAAGGACATCAGATCCATTGATGAATTCCGGAAACGACATCCTCTGACCACCTTTGACCATTACCGATCTTACGTGGAACGCTCGATGGCCGGTGAAGAGAACGTAATGATACCTGGTAAAACCCCATCCTTCGTGGTGACGTCCGGTACTACCGGGAAATCGAAGTTCATCCCGCACAGAGATCACAGAGGACGTCTTGGAAAGTTCTGGATACGGATTACGCGATTGTCCGCGAGCTATGTCCACGCCTGGGACTCCTCCAGAAGCAGCTCTTTTACTATGTTGCACCCGTGAACCCAATGACGGATGGCGGCAGCCCAGTCATCACTGCTATAACGCTCTACGAAGACAGTCGAATGAGACACTGCTTCGCTACACCCCCCGCGGGATACCGGATCTCGACTCTGGAGGAAGCGAACTACGTCCACCTCCTGTTCGCCCTCCGGGAACCGAACCTTGGTTCCATCTTCGGCGTGTTCATCGGGGGCCTCGCCACCATGATGAAGCAGCTGGAGCGATGCTGGGAGGACATCGTCAACGATATCGAGGATGGAATGGTCAATCCCAAGGTATTTTCTTTAATGTTGTTGTGATTTGATTGTTTCTTTAAATGTTTTATTTGGGTTAAATGAAAATATCCAGATTACAGTTTAAGAATGTTCGGTATTTGAATTAAGATTTTATTTTTAACCTCTTAAAGGGATCTATCTTTGTTGGCAAGTGCAAAGTGCAAAGTGCAAAGTAAGTTTTGAGGATTTGGACAATGTTACTAAGTCCCTTTAATATAGACTTGTTCTCCCCCCCCCCCCCCCCCTTCAATTCGATCAACATTCAATTTCCAATTGGAAATAAATCAAATAAGTCAATTTGTAATTCATTAATATCAATAAAGTTCAATAGTTGTACATCCTTGATCATTACTGGCAAGGTTGATATCCCGGATGATGTCCGTGTGTCTTTGGTGGAAGAACTCGGAGGCGGTGACCCGGAGAGGGCGCAGGTACTTCGACAAGAATTCAAGCAAGGCTTTGAGAACATCATGGTTCGCCTGTGGCCTCATCTTGCTTGCGTTGTGTCCGTCGATAGTACACGACTTTGGCCGTCACTGCAGGAGAAATATGCGAAAGGTAAACTATGCAGGTCAAATCATCAATAGTGTCTTTTCCATCTTCAACATTGTCATCCTCATCCTTATCATCATCAACAACAGCAGCAGCACCAGCAACAACACCATCAGCAGCATCATCGTCATCATCATCATCATCATCATCATCACCATCATCACCATCATCATCACTGCGATCATTATAGTCGTCGTTATCATCTTCACCATCATCATTATTGTACGGTCTTTGACAGCATAATCATAATTATCATCATCACCATCTTTATCACAATTATGATCATTGACTGTAGGGTCGACGTTAGTAGTCGGGACAGTTACGTTAGTAGTGACGTCACATTATTTGACAAAATACAATATAAGTTTGCTCTAACTTTCTATACAGATCTTCCATTGGTGACTTTTGCCTACGGCTGCTCGGAGGAACTTGTCTTGGCACTGGCTCCGTGGTTTTGGGGACAGCGCCCTCAACTTGCTCCTGTGATAATTGGTTGCTTCTTTGAATTCATCAAGCTTCGCGATGTGTAAGCTGAATTCAGATCTTTTAAAATATGTTGTTCACGTTTTTAGATATTAACGCAAATAGAAAAGAAACATTTACCATTGGAGCAATTAGTTTCGTGGTATATATATATAAATATATGGAAAATAGAAAATAGAAAACAATTTGTTGTTGTGAATGGACATGAGTCAAGTCACAGATTTGTCTCTTGTGGAGTACCCCAAGGGTCACTCCTTGGCCCTCTTCTTTTTATTATATACATGAATGACTTTCCTAATGCTTCTCAAATACTATCTTTTATACTTTTTGCGGACGATTCTAACCTTTTTTTATTCACATCGTGATCCAGAGGCCTTATTGAATAGAGTTAAAAATGAAATGAAATTTGTTCAGAAATGGATTCATTTAAATAAATTGTCATTGTCATTGTTAAAACACAATATATAAAACACGATAAATTCACTCCCTGGACATATTTTAATAAACAATATTCATTTACAACAAGTGAATACTATTAAGTTCATATAGGCTTATATATTGATAGTGATTTATCTTGGAAATCACATATTAATTATTTAAGTAATTTAATTTCTAGAAATACTGGAATTTTATATAGGTTAAGGAGTTTTTTTCCTACTACTGTTTTACATACCCTCTTTGGAACATTGATATTATCATACATATATTATGGAATTTTAGCATGGGGCAATAGTTCATTATTATTACTTGATAAACTAGTTAAAATACAAAAGCGAGCCATTAGAATTGTTAATAAAACAGGTTTCTATATATGCCCACACAACAGAAATAGAGTATTAAAACTAACTGACTTATATTTGTATAATATTGGGATATTTATGTATAAATTGTCCAATAACGAACTTCCTGAAAGTTTTATGATAATATTTTAAAAGAATAATTATTTTCATACTTACCCCACTCGGCAGAGTGGTTCCTTTCATTTGCCACGAACGCGTACACTATTTGCCCTAAAAACAATTTTATTTTCTGGTCCAAAATTCTGGAATGATCTTCCAAACGAAATTAGTACAAGCCCCTCTCTCCGTGTATTTAAACGTAAATTAAAATTATTGTTATTGCTTAAGTATTCGAAATAATTACTGTTTAGTTAAGTTTCATTAATTTATATAACCTTATTGTTCTTTCATAAGTAAGTTTCTATTGTTGTATTCTTATTCGGTTGGATCGATTGTAATACCATTGTAATATTTCTTTCTATAGTGGTCTAAAAAAAATAAAAAATAAAAAAAAAAATTGTTGTTTGGCATGGCACCTTGTCGTCTTTTTTCTTTCTTTTATTCTTTTTTTTGTCTTTCTTTTTTCGTTTTCTTTCATTACATTTTGTTTGATTAAATATTGATTAGACACAATTACCCCTGGGAACCAAATGTTTTTTCAAGCATTGCTTCTTTTTGGTTAATTACAAACAAATTGTTGATTATGTAATTTTTTTTTGTATATTAGTCTACAATTTATTTATTTAATTGTATTTCGTTTATGAATGTATTGTTTGTTTGTATCATTACTTGATCAACATTTATTTGTGAAATATGGAAATAAATTCAAATCAAATCAAATCATATATATATAATAATCTACGTAAATAACGATCCATTATAACTTTGTGAATTTCACTAGTAGTAGTAGTAGACTAGTAGTAGTAGTAGTAGTAGTAGTAGTAACTGTGATCAGCGCCGTCCGTAGGACGGCGCTGTGAAGACGAAACGTTAAAAAATTTGTAGGAAATTTGCCGACGGGTGGTTTCAAGAACTTTCCATCTATTATTATTATTTTTTTTTTAGTTCTAGACATTAATTAAACATTCAACCTACCTTGCTTGCTATTTAAATTGTTGCAAAAGAATGATAACTTAGCTCAAATTGATGATGATGATGATGATGACTATTATTTCCTTCGTCTTTGTTCGCTGCATGCAATGTCAGGTGACCGATCGTCGGCAATGCATAGCGCATGCGCGGGGCGATCGGTTGATCGGGTACAGGGGGTGCATTGCCGACAAGTTTTTGATCACCTGATATTGCTTGCAGCGAACAAATTCGGATACCATTTTCGTCACTTCTGTAATCTTGCCAGTTTTATAGTAAATTTCAGGATAAATCAAACGAATGGAGCATCAGACGTTTTGCAATTTGGATCATTGATGTCCATGCATAACATAATTCGTAAGTATGAACCGAGATATGTTATTTAAAGTATGATATATATATATTTTTTATAAGTGTGTTTGCCGTTAAAGCCTATCAAGTGTTACCATCACGGTATACACACCTCAGTATGCCAGGCGCCGTACTACGTACGGCGCCTGGTTAGGTTATAGTAGTAGTAGTAGTAGTACTTAGTAGTAGTAGTAGTAGTAGTAGTAGTAGTAGTAGTAGTAGTAGTAGTAGTAGTAGTAGTAGTAGTAGTAGTAGTAGTAGTAGTAGTAGTAGTAGCAGCGGTAGTAGTAGTAGTAGTAGTAGTAGTAGTAGTAGTAGTAGTAGTAGTAGTAGTAGTAGTAGTAGTAGTAGTAGTAGTTGTAGTAGTAGTAGTAGTAGTGGTAATAGTAGTAGTATATAGAAGTAGTATCAACATTATTATTATTGTTATTATTATTATTGTATTATTATTATTATTATTATTATTATTATTATTATTATTATTATTATTATTATTATTATTATTATTATTATTATTATTATTATTATGATTATAATTATTATTATCATTGTTATTATTATTATAATTATTATAATCATTATTATCATTATCACATATTATAATCGAATTTCCAGTCACGAGGCACAGCCTAGAACGTACCTGATCGACGAAGTGGAGATCGACCAGGACTACGAAGTCGTGCTGACACAGGACAGCGGCCTCTATCGATACAGACTGGGTGATGTCATCCGCTTCACGGGGCGACAGGACAACTGCCCCGTCTTCAAGTTCTTATACCGGTTTGTGAGGATTAAAGTTGAAGATCAGAGCTTAGATCCAAAATGCGATGAATCCACGAAAATATAAGCTACGTATTGGGCATTTTCTTTTGATATTTCAATATTTAGCCACGTTTTCAAATTCGAATTATGATGTTGTCTAAGGTTACGCCGTGGATACCTTTATTTCCTTATCAGAAATGAAAATAATTAAAATACCGACATAACACTTAGTGGCGTATATACGTAGCGCGGGGGGACTGGGGGGACGTGCCCTCCCGGCTCGCCCTCCCCAATTGTTGTAATTAAACAATAAAAAACACATACGGTGGAAATCCAAATCTGTCCTCCCACGATGTGCCACATATAATACTAGCTGCAGTACGTGGCCCCTACGTGGCATTGCGTGGTCGGACTGATTGGGACACAAATTATCCTATTATGTTTTGTATCATTTTGTGTCAACTGATAAGAATAATAATAATATAACATTTTGTATAGCGCCTACTGCAAGCCAGCCTCTAGGCGCTTTGAGAAGAAAGTTGTAGATAGATCGAGTCTTTGTTTGAGCTATGACTGATAGTGTTCTTTGTAGAGAAAGAGACAATTAGAGAAGGAGGGGGGGGGGGGGTTAATCCGGTTTGGGAGAGCGTTCCAGAAATGAAGGAAAAGCTGCGCTCGCCATAATAGTATATGACCGTGGGAAAACCCTGGGTTGGACGACGAGATTGTGGGCACGCCCCCCCCCCCCCCCCCCTCACTCTCCCCAACGTTGCTACGCCACTGTACTAGCTGATATTTTAAATATCATCAAAATATTACTTGATCTTTTTAAAGGGTTGTGGTTATCAACTGTTACAACTTTTTTTTTAAATTCATGATAATTTTGCAAATATATTTTGGTCTCACTCTAGGCTGGGTTTGATGCTGAACGTACGCAATGAAAAGATGAACCAGGGGTCGGTGAGAGCGGGCATCCAGTCAGCCGTCTCCCGCTGGCCCGGGGTAACACTCGTCGAGTACGCCGTAGCTGAAAGTACACTCGTCCCACATTCGTCATCGGGTAATCTGTACTAAAACGCAGGTCTATATAAATAAGGCACGGGCGTAGCGATTTACCCAGAAAACACAAAACGTTTACAAAACGTTTTTATTAGGTCCCGTAGGTCTTCGTCTTTAATGAACCTTTACAAAACGTTTACAAAACGTTTTTTATTAGGTCCCGTAGGTCTTCGTCTTTAATGAACCTTTACAAAACGTTTACAAAACGTTTTTTTATTAGGTCCCGTAGGTCTTCGTCTTTAATGAACCTTTACAAAACGTTTACAAAACGTTTTTATTAGGTCCCGTAGGTCTTCGTCTTTAATGAACCTTTACAAAACGTTTACAAAACGTTTTTATTAGGTCCCGTAGGTCTTCGTCTTTAATGAACCTTTACAAAACGTTTACAAAACGTTTTTATTAGGTCCCGTAGGTCTTCGTCTTTACTGAACGTTTAAAAAACGTTCTTAACACGTTCTGCTGGTCCTTGCACTTGAAAGCAAATACATGAAAGTTTTTTATTGGTTTTTCTAACGTTTAAACAACGTTCTAAAAACGTCCATTTGGAACGTTCTAAAAACGTTTTCAACCTTCCACAAATACACGTTTCACAGAACGTCCAAATAACCAACTTTGAACCTGTTTAGAACGTTCAGAAAACGTCCAATTGTTAGTTGGGTACGTAATACCTATTCATCAGGGGGGGGGGGGGGGGGTGAATGAATAGATCATCCCCCCCCCCCCCCCCCCCCAGTTGAATGGGTATCAATGTCATGTCTACGCCCGTGAAATAAGGGGTCGGGCGGGGGGGGGGGGGTAGTAACAGTTTGTATGGAATCTTTTGTGGATATCGTTTCTAATAGTGACGTAGCGTGGTCGGACTCATTTGGGACACTCAATTAACTATAATAAGGGTCGGGGGTCCTTATGTATTTTCTTTTCATTTGGACGGATATTCCCCCGTTTGTGTTGTTTTTGTCGCATTATTATAGGGTCACGCCGGGGGTGGCTATATTATACCCCGTATAGCTCGCCACTGGTATGCTCTTCTTATCCATGAAGTTTACCATTGGTGTTGGCAGATGAGTGGGGTGGCCGTGGGCCGTGGGGTGAGGGCACTTGGGGGGGGGGGGGGGCACTTGTTTCTCATCGGAGGGATAATAATAATAATAATAAACATTTCTTATATAGCGCATATCACGCCTAGAATAGGGTCTCTATGCGCATAAGAAGGAAGCATGAAAGGATAAGTACAGAGATAGGTAAGAGATGGAAAATAAGAAAGAAGTCTAACACAAGTGACAGTGAAATAATACAAAAATACTAAAATAAAAATTTATATACGTATATTACTTCAAAAATAAGTGGGTTTTTAAACTGGTCCTAAACCTTTCAATAGAGTCTAATTGTTTTATGTTTTCAGGGAGATTGTTCCATAGTGTTGCTGCTGCAAATGCAAATGTACGTGCCCCATAAGATATTGTATTAAATATTGGACAAAGTAAGAGGGACTGACTCTGGGAGCGCAGATTCCTAGCAGGACGATATACTGTTAATAAACTTTTAAGGTATTCGGGCCCCTGACCTTGCAAGGACAAGTATGCTAAAGAAAGAATTTTATATTGAATCCGAAATTTCACAGGGAGCCAATGTAACTCTTGCAAGATTGGAGTTACATGCTCATGTTTTTTGGCTCGTACAACCAATCTTGCAGCTGAATTTTGAATTCTTTGCAACTTGCTGATTTGCAGGTCTGGGAGCCCATACCACACACTATTACAATAATCAATTCGTGACATCACGTGTGCATGAACCAATCTCTCGGTGGCCTCTTTTGACAAATATTGCCGAACCGTGCCTATCTTATACAAAGCTAGTGAGGCAGATTTACATACATTATTCACATGTGCGTTCATTGCAAGATGTTTATCTAATTGAACGCCCAAGTCTCTCACAGAGTCAGTTGCAGTATTAACAACGGTTTCATCAATAATCACATTATCAATTTGTTGACATTGCCTGAACCTACCAACAAAATGCAAAACCTCTGTTTTTTCAGCATTTAATTTCAAATAATTTTGATGAGACCAATACTTAACATCGTGAATGCAAGCCTGTAACCTAGATATTGCATCTAATTGAGTACCTTTTACTATGCATACATAAATCTGGGTATCGTCTGCATACATCATACAATTCAACCCATGATGAACTATGATATCTTGTATTGGAGCAGAGTACAGACTATAAGCAAGTGGACCTATCACAGATCCTTGAGGGACGCCATATAAATTTGAATGAAAATCTGACTTAGAGTCACCAATAACAACACAATGAGTTATATTTTCCAAATAGGAGCATATCAATTTCAATGCGTTACCACATATTCCGTATCTTTTTTCTAGCCGTAACAACAGTTTATCTTGATTTATAGTATCAAAGGCCGCCGAATAGTCCAAGAGAAGAAGGATCGCCTCATCTCCCCTATCTAGAGCTAGCAGAACATCGTTGACGACTCGGACAACTGCGGTCTCACAGCTGTGATTCGGTCTGTATGCAGATTGGGCGCTAGCAAACAAGTTGTTTTTCATCAGATATGTTTGAAGTTGACTTACAATCAATCTTTCAATTATTTTTCCAATGAACTTCAGATGAGCAATTGGTCTATAATTCTTTAACTCATCCTGATCAAGTTTGTTTGCCTTCAACAGTGGAGTAATGTGCGCATGTTTGAGCGTTTCTGGGAAATATCCATTTTTCATTGTTGAGTTGACTACGTTGGCGATGATTGGAGCCAGTTCCTCTGTACATTTTTTGAGCAGATCAGTAGGAAGGGGATCGAGTCCACATGTAGTTGGTTTGGAGCTTGCAATGACCAATTCCACTTGACGTTGTGAAACAGCACAAAACTCATTAAATCTATGATGAGTTTCCCGCTCAACCTATATATATAATTGTGGATGTGCTGTGGCACATTGTATATGATGTGTACTTGACTTCCATTCGTGGTGTTACAGGTTTGAAATTTATCGATGCATTAATTGACATCTACGTCCTCCAGCAAGACATTAGGGGGTTTTCGCAAATGCTACGGAAGTGCTGAGTATATACGGGGGAAGCAGTCCAGTCAGCTGTGACCGTACCCGTACTCTGGCTACCGTCGCGAACTATTTGCAGTTTCGCAGTGAAGAATACGGGAACGTCTCCTTGCTCGAGTGAACAAGCGCGCTGATTGGCTGACCCATTGAAGTAGTATACTTCAATGGGCTGACCACGCCGCTCCGTACTCGCTCTACACTCAACGCTAATTCAGCCGCTAACCGTCGTAGATTTCCACGGTACGGGGGGATTTTCGGACCGAGTACGACCACCTGCTGAGATTAGCGTACTAGATGTCCTTCGTAGCATTTACGAAAAGCCCCTATTTAAATCACATTGCTTCCTTATAATTATGCTCATTGTTATTACCTCTGTAAAGGAATTAAGGCCTGGGCTGGTATTAAATTCAATACTTAGATTAAGTAAAACAATTACTAAGCATTTCTAGGCAAAGAACTTGAATTAAAAATCGTTTTTTTTTAACTTTTACTTCAGTAAAACATAATCTAAATGCAATTATGGAATTTAATACCGGCCCTGGTGTATATACTGTTCATATTGCCATACTTTCCAATTTCCATAGCCATTGAGAAAGGGATCAGAGATGGGATCATGAGAAAGGAATCCTGATGAGAAGTCATGACAAATACAATCTAATCTTTACCTAATTATTAAGCCGAATTGTTAAATAGTCATCCGACAGAACATTACTGTTTAGTTCCATTGCAAGTATTTAAAAGACAATGGCCAAATTATTATATTTAATTATGTATGCCTTTCTGTCCATCTGTTCCTTTTTTTTCTTCCACACATTGTGTTTTTAGCATTTGAGCAGGACGAGATAATGCCGTACTATCTAATCTTCGTGGAGTTGAACATAACCTCGAAATCGATTCAAGTTTCAGATGACCACATTATTATGGCAAGTGACCGAAGCGGGGATAATAGGGTTAATTACTGAATAATAGCTGTTGTCATGTTAAAACGTTGTATATCAATCTAATACTAGTATCATTTGAATACAAACTGGTAGACCTCTATTGTTTAGTGTGACATAACCTTACATAGTATCGCAGTCACAGAAAGCATGGGGGTACATGAATTAATTATAATCTAATCAATTCACATTGTACAAATGCACCAAATAAATACAAATAATTATAATTTAGTGACAGGAATTCGTAATTATTATTTAAGGTGAACTTAGTACATTATCTGGAATAAACAAACTATAAGTGGCTTTAGTGCGTAGTATACACTGACGTACCCATGATTTTTTTCAAGGGGGGGGGGGGGGTTATTTCGTCGACCAAAATTACCGAGGCCGAGACCCGGTCAAAATTGTCGAGGAGGAGGGGGTGTGTCAACATTTTTGGAGGGGGGGGGGGTGTCCGTTAACATTTTTGGAGGGGAGGGGTGTCCGTCAAGTTTGTTCGAGGGTGGCTTGTCCGTCAACAATTTTCGAGGGGGGTGTTCGTCAACATTTTTCGAGAGGGGGTGTCCGTCAAACATTTTCGAGGGGGGGGGGGGGTGCCTGTACAAAAATATTCAAAGGGGGGGGGGGGTGTCCTTCAACAAATTTCGAGGGGGACGGGGGTGTCCGTCAACATTTGTTTTGAGGGGGGGGGGATTTTCAAAGAATTTTAGAAGCCAATACCGCGAGATCGGTCAAAAATTTAGAGGCCGAGACCGAGACCATTTAGTTAAGATGGTCGAGACCGCTAAAAGGTGGCCTCGAGACCACTTAAATGTTGTAAAGGGGGGGGGGGGTTGACCCTAAAACAGCCCTTTTTTCATCAAAGGGGGTGGGGGGTTTGAACCGCCCCCCCCCCCAAAAAAAAAAAAACCGGGTACGCCTATGGTAGTATATTATGACCTCGTTTATTTTTTTCCTCTGCTATATTGATTGTGCATTGCTTTATAAAATGATAACTGCATGTCGTGTTAACACATCAGTTGTATTATCCCACTCGTCGCACAGATCGACGTCGAATTCCGTGATCGCAACAGCCTCTACGAGAAACTTCGCAGGGAAGGAAGCATCGCTCATCCTCGAGTCCACATCGTGAAACCCGGCACGTTTGAAGAGCTCAAGCAGTTTATCCTCGCTAACTCGAATGCCAGCGCAAACCAGTTCAAAGTTCCCCACAAACTTAGGACCGTCGCCATGCTCGACGTGATGCTGGGCAAAGCAGACATTTGAGATGGAGGTAGTCCGGAAAATCAATTAAAAAGTAACATTTATTATCTTGATTGTCTTCACTAACAATAGTAACTGCTATACCCTAAATGCGCCCCAAATAACTGTGGGAAGCACAAACATGACAAATTTGGGTAATGGCGTAGCGACGGGGGGGGGGGGGGGGGGGGCACGACGTGCCCCCCCAATAATTTGAAGAAAAAACAATAGGAAACATAAGGGGGAACTTTTTGAGAACAAATCCTAAAGTAATGCATAAGGTGTGGCCTCGACCACGACCACGCTACGCCAGAGCTGGATTTGGGCAAAATTAAAACATTATATAATGACAAATTAGCCATAATTATACAGTATACTGTATATGGCGAATTCATACCTCTTTGATTATAACATTGCTGACATTGCTAGCATTGTATTGTAGTTTCCTTTATACATTATTTGTATAATAACATACTTTCAACCCTGGTTTGTATATAATTCTGTACTAACGTACCCTCATTTAATGGGAAATAAATATATAATAATTTTGATCCGCGTTTGTGTGACAAGGAGGGTTTATGGGATACAAGTGTAACGTAGATAGTTTTTACCAATAGAGAGGTTATCAGAGTAAATACAAAAACACTTAAAGCTTGCTATAAGAGTACAATCAATAAGATAAAGACGATAAACGTATAGATGATAATAATAATAATAATAATAATAATTTGAGCTTACTGCATATTAATTCTAGAAGTATTAATAAACATTTTGACTCTTTTGAAACATTTTTGAATTTATTGAAAAAATTTAATTTGTCTGTCATTGGAATTTCTGAAACTTGGTTACATTCTAACTCTCCAGATATTTATAATATTCCAAATTATGAAATGATTCATATTGATAGAAAAGATGGTAGAGGGGGTGGTGTGGCATTATATATTCATACTGACTTGAAATTTGTATTAAGAAATGATTTTGATGTTGATGGTATAGATAATGTATTTGTAGAAATTATTAATACAAATGGAAAAAATATTATAATAGGAACATTATATAGACCCCCAAGTAATAATATAAATACATTTTTGAATTTTTTGATAAAGAATTAGACAAGAGGACCCGTGAAAATAAACATGTTTATTTAATGGGTGATTATAATATTGATTTAACACACTCTCTTTATTTTGATAACGTTTTTTTACAATGGTAATAATATTAGTACAAATAACGATAATCATAACGTTATTAATAATAGTAATAACTTTCTTAATTTGTTATCTTCATATGCCTTTCATCCTTGCATTAATAAACCAACAAGAATAACAACAGTATCAGCAACACTCATTGATAATATTTTTACTAATGTCATTGATAAAGAAACCAATACTGGAATATTTTATTATGATTTATCCGACCATTTGCCAATATTTCTCATTTCTTCCCAATTTAAATTTAATTCAAAGAGTATGGCTAGTAAGTTAACGTATAAAAGAAAATGATGAAACAATAATGGCATTGAATAGAGATTTAATGAATGAGAAGTGGCAGGATGTACTTAGTGAAAATGATATAAATAAAGCCTACGAAAAGTTTATAAATAAAATAATATATTATTATAATACAAATATACCATTAATACAATTGAAACGTAAAAGAAAAGGTATTACAAAGCCATGGATTACAAAAGGAATTTTTAATTCTATAAATTTTTATATAAATTATATAAAAATTATATGCGGAAACCAATTGAAAGAAATCATAACTTGTATAAACAGTATCGCAATAGGCTCACTAGTTTAATTCGAACTTCTAAGAAAATGTACTATTCTGATGAATTGAATAAAGCCAAAGGGGATATGAATTTAACTTGGAAAGTTAAGGAATTAATTAATAAAAATAAACAGCATAGTGAAATTGATTCTCTTAATATCAATGGCCAGGAAATTGTTGATTCATTTGATATTGCACAAGAGTTTAATAATTTTTTTATTAATGTTGGGCCTGATTTAGCCTCAAAAATACACTCTGATAATAATAATTTTTCTCAATATTTATTTGATCCTACTCCAAATACAATGTTTTGAAATCCTACAAATAAAGATGAAATTGTAAGGATTGTGAAAACGTTTCAATCAAAAACATCTTTTGGATACGATGGAATAAGTATAAAATGTTTGAAAAAAATAATTAATTATATTTTATCCCCTTTAGAATATATATTTAATTTGTCATTAATAAATGGAACTTGTCCTGATTCGTTAAAAATCGCGAAAGTGATCCCTGTCCATAATAAAGATGATCGAACACAAATAACTAATTATCGACCAATATCGCTACTCCCTGTAATTTCTAAAATTTTAGAAAAGATAATTTATACTAGATTAGATTCATTTGTATTAAAAATAATATACTTAAAGGGGTAGTTTAGTTTTGGTAAGGCTGAACTTAAAGGGGCCCTGCAACCCAAATGCATGTTGACCTCTGTTCATCTGTATTAGTGTACACATTCAATATTTGTAAACGGTTTGACCCAAATATGTTTTGTATATTTGTAAACATTTTATCATTTATTTGTCTTCATGTTGCTAAGCCCCACCTCCTAAAAAACCTCTAGAGCAAATTCTATTGTTGACCTGCAGTGACATCATTTGTCAATCACTGGTCAGCTACCATGAGATTAACAAAAGATGAAAGTACAAAAAGAACATCCACACAAAAGCATGCCCTGCATACCTCCATGCAATAGCTTAGACAGTGCTTTTCTTCTGACATAGCAACAGCTATTGTAATTGAAGTTGTGTGAGTTGGTATTCTATTCAACCGTGTGATGCTATTGTGATTAGGCTAATGGAGGTATGCAGGGCATGCTTTTGTGTGGATGTTCTTTTTGTACTTTCATCTGTTGTTAATCTCATGGTAGCTGACCAGTGATTGACAAATGATGTCACTGCAGGTCAACAATAGAATTTGCTCTGGATGGTTTGTACTTTCATCTGTTGTTAATGTCATGGTAGCTGACCAGTGATTGACAAATGATGTCACTGCAGGTCAACAATATAATTTGCCGTGGATGGTTTTTTAGGAGGTGGGGCTTAGCAACGTGAAGACAAATAAATGATAAAATGTTTAAAAATATACAAAACATATTTGGGTCAAACCGTTTACAAATATTGAATGTGTACACTAATACAGATGAACAGAGGTCAACATGCATTTGGGTTGCAGGGCCCCTTTAAGTAGCCAAAACCTGCACAGTAACATTATAAACTAATAGTTATAACTCCACCATGCTCGAAAGGTATACAAAATTACAAACGACTAAGTAAAAAGCCTGTTATCATTAAAAAAAGAGCCATTGAAACACAAGAGGGCGCTTTTTAAAAAGGCTTGGTTTCAACCATTTTTCATACAAAATTATGCATGTGATGTTGTATTGATATAATGATTAAATAGCGAGATCATCAACAATTATTTAAAGAACGCTTTTGAAAATTTTTGAAAAAGTGCAAGCATTTTTTTTATTTTTTTCTAAAAATCATCTAATTATTTGGGCCCCAAATAATTATAAGATCAGATATATTTATTGATATTTCAGCCGTTTCTGGGTCGATTTTGACCAAATAAAGTTTATTCTGCCTTTAAAATTGCATGTTCTCTCAAATTCGACACTCAGTTTTTCATTACCTCACAAAAAAATTGTGATCTGCAGCGCCCTCTCTACCAAAACTAAACTACCCCTTTAACTTATCTCAGTTTGGATTTAGAAAAAAAAAATGCAACTGATTTCGCAATTACTCAATTGTTAGATAAAATTATAGATTCATTATCCAATAAAGAACATGTTATTGCTATATTTATGGACCTGAGCAAGGCCTTTGATACTATTAATCATAATATTTTATTTTATAAATTACACAATTATGGGATTAGGGGAATTGCATTATCTTGGTTGAAAAGTTATTTATTTAATCGGCAACAATTTGTTTTTATTGATGGTAAAAGTTCACCAATGCAACATATTCAATGTGGGGTTCCTCAAGGATCCATACTGGGACCTTTGTTATTTTTGATTTATATAAATGATATTATTAACTCCTCTTCTGTTCCTTCTTTTATTATGTTTGCCGATGATACAAATGTTGTATTTTCTCATAATAATTTATTGGAACTCATTCATACTTCGAATTTAGAATTGATTAAAATTTCTTCCTGGTTTAAATGCAATAAGTTATCTTTGAATATTAATAAGACAAATTGTATACATTTTCAAACTTCATATTTGGATAATGAAACGCTATATAACATTAAGATTGATGATTTATTATTAGAAAGTAAAACCCACATTAAATTCCTTGGTATTATTATCGATAAACATTTAACATGGAATCAACACGTTTGTTATATTCCCTCATAGCGAAATGGATTGGTATACTTTATAAAACTAAATATTTACTTTTACAACATTCTCTTGTTATGTTGTATAATACTCTTATTTTACCGTATATTAATTATTGCAATATTGTTTGGGGAAATTGTAGTAAAACAAATCTTGATAAAATTGTTCTTTTACAAAAGAAAGCAGAAATTTGTACTAAATCTTTATATTTAGCGCATACAGATAGTTTATTTTATCAATTGAATATTCTTAAAGTTTATGATATTAACACATTACAAATAGCGGTATTTATGTTTAAATACTTTTAAAAATTACTTCCCCCTGTTTTTGATGATTATTTTGTTTTAAATGAAAATATACACTCTCATTTAACACGTACATGTCATAATATTCATTTGAATAACCCTAAAAATAGTATTAGCTCATAAGTTAAAGACACCATGGGCCTGATATATGGAATACTTTGCCTGAATTTATAAAACAAATAACCTTTCTAAATTTATTTAAAAGAAGGATAAAAGATATTGTGTTGAATCAATATTTAAAATATAAAAAAAATTGATATATATAAGTTTCATTCCCTGTATAGTGTTATGATGGCAGTGAACTTGCGTTTTTGTAATTTAATGATATTTTGTATAATTTAATGAGTAATTTGTTGGATATTCTTATATTTTGTATAAATTAGTATATGGTTTTCAAGGGCTAGCGTGTTCTTTAATTATTTGCACTTGCACCCCATCCTTCTCCTTACTTTCTTTTCTTTCTCTCTATCCCATATGTCATAGGTTGTATACATAATTTAAGCTTACATTAATTTTTCTTTGGGGAGTCACGCTATCAAGCTTGCAGCTTATTGCGACTTCCCATGCAACTTTCCTACTATACTGTATACTATTATGTTGTATAGTTATTCTTTATTTACTTATTTTTTATACAATTGTTTAATGTAATTAAGCACAAATGTGATATTCATGATTTGTATTATATGTTGTTATATAATTGTTTTGTATTTATGTTATGTTTTGAAGCAAAATAAATGAAATGAAATGAAATGAAATCACGTATTTTTACGAAATTGTTGTATCATTATCTTTTGTTTATTAGATTGTATACCGTCAGTTGCAACGAAGATTTATGAAATGAAACTATAATTTAGACAAACTTGGTTTTGTTTGGAAAATGATGTGATTCAATTATAAAACCTGCATCGTAAAACAATTGTTTAATATTTATACAAGAATATCCCTTTGATTATAACATGTCTATAGCTTAACTTGTATTGTAGTATTCTTTTGTTACATTTTGTTTATAGTACTATGTCTTTCAATCGTTGCTTATATATAATTGTGTACTGTACTATACCCTCATTTAGTGGGGGAAAATATATAACCTTGATCCGGGTTTGTGTGATAAGAATGGTACATGGGGATACAAGTGTAACGCAGATATACAGGCGTTCAATAAGTTCGTATGGGTGCGGTTCGTTATTCCGAAGGTTCGTTATTCCGAAGGTTCGTTATTCCGAACACGCAAATTTCCTATACCTGAGTGTTCGTTAATCCGAAAATGAAATAGGGTTCGTTAATCCGAACATTTGTTGCATTATTCCGAAGGTTCGTTATTCCGAAGGTTCGTTATTCCGAAGGTTCGTTATTCCGAAGGTTCGTTATTCGGTAGGTTCGTTATTCCGAAGGTTCGTTATTCCGAAGGTTCGCTATTCCTAAAATGAAATCGGGTTCGTTATTCCGAAGGTTCGTTATTCCGAAGGTTCTTTATTCCGAAGGTTCGTTATTCCGAAGGTTCGCTATTCCTAAAATGAAATCGGGTTCGTTATTCCGAAGGTTCGTTATTCCGAAGGTTCGCTATTCCTAAAATGAAGTCGGGTTCGTTATTCCGAAGGTTCGTTAGTCCGAAAATGAATTAGGGTTCGTTAATCCGAAAATGAAATAGGGTGTGCGTGCGTGTGTGTGTGTTTGTGTGTGTGTGCGCGCGTGTGTGTGTGTGTGTGTGTGTGTGTGTGTGTGTGTGTGTGTGTGTGTGTGTGTGTGTGTGTGTGTGTGTGTGTGTGTGTGTGTGTGTGTGTGTGTGTGTGTGTGTGTGTGTGTGTGTGTGTGTGTGTGTGCGTGTGTGTGTGCACTGGCGTAGTGGGGGGGGGGGGGGGGGGGGGGTGTCATGGGCCCCCCTCCTAAATCAATTTAAATCATTAATAAAGCATAAACATGCATGCATGAAGGAATCATGAACATTAAAAAGGGAACAATCCCCCCCCCCCCCCTTGGGCTGCCAAGTGAAAATGTGATGTGCAAAACATCACTTGCGGGGATTCAAAATAGCAACCCCCCCCCCCCCCCCCCCCCCCTGCCCTTAGTTGCTATTTATGATGAAATACATACAATTCAGACAAATAAAATGTATATATTTTATGTATATATTTTTTATATTTTATGTATATGGGCAATTCCACGAAAAATGTCACCCAAGGATGGAAAAATGAAACTCATGGGACAGCCTTGTTAACTACTGGATAGTAATGAGGAAGGACCATATTTTGATGACTAAAGGAAACAAGTTTGAAATTCAATGCAGAATATTTTTTTTTTTGGCCATTGAAGTTGGGACAAAAATTGTATGTATTACCCCCAAAAATGAT